>OY856188.1:220717114-220804705 GCA_963693315.1 Diogma glabrata | reverse complement strand
CACAAAACTGGCTGACCATGGCTGAAATCTACCTATGTCTAGCGGATATACCTGCCGCTGGACTTTTTTTTATGAATTATATACGTCTGGTCTCCCGCGATATCAGATAATTATTTCATAATTATTTGATAATTCTTTGACGTATAATTATTTGTTATTAGTATAATTCAAATGTGATTGGTCAAATTGACTGATGTCATTACATTTTAAAGAACTTCATTGGGTTAAATTAAAACAAAAATAAAGCAAAATTTTCATGTAAAACTTTTATTGCTTTTTATTAAATTAACATCCAGAAATTTTTTTTAAATATTAATACGATTTTTACAAAAATCGATAATTATACAACTATAAATCTACTAAAAAATTTGTTCTAAATGACTGATCTGATGAAAAAGTGCCAAATGGTTCCAGCTCAGGTGAACATTGTGAGTAAAAAGTTAAATGGCGGTTGATACTCTTCTTTTGATAAAGGTTGGAGCTCAAAACTTGTTCTCTTTTAAACGTTTTTTTGATGTGTAACAATTTATCACAGATGCAACATAAATTATTGGTTGTGAGTGGTTTGTGCAGTAGAATAGTCGAATATTTTATTAGATAATCAATTGTTTATCGATTTTAACACCGTATAATATGAGAAACTGGTTTTTAAAATCTACAATATAAAAAAAATAAGCTAACATCTCGTGATATACGGAATTTCTGTTGTTTCCTATGACAAAACTCACCAGTAAAAAACTGTCGAATGAACATTCGATAAAACCACCCGCCTTAAGTGCAATATTGCTCTGTGCATATTTTATTATCAGCAAAATTAGTTTCCGTTCTTGGACCGGCAAAGTGTACCATTTTGTGCTATATGCTGATTCACTAATTTGTAAATTATGCTCCTTAATGCGATTCCCAAAAAAACTGTACGCAAAAACTTGAAACATTGCTATTGCTAAGCCGGGTACCGCTGATTGGAAGTCAAGGTCATCTTTGGACGATACCATAAAGCTTGCAAAACAGAGCATTAGTAAATTCGCCGAAAATTGGCATAGAATTAGCACTGAAAATATTTTGTTTAAGATCCCGAGAAGTCTGGAATAACAATAAGAAATTATTATTTTTCTTGCATAATATATATTTTTTTCTAGTTCTGTCCTAGGAGGCTCTCTCTTTATTTTAATCACATAGACAGCTTTAATAGAATAAATATTATACAATACACAACAATATAAACCTTGCACTTACTCGATTGCGTGTTGATGAATTTTAATTGTTTTCGAAATAAACTCTATTCGCCTGGTGGCTGAATAGCTGTGATCAAATCTTTCAAATGCTAGCAAGCATTCGTTGACAATCCGAAACTGTAGTGTGGCGTGTTTAACAAACACAAGAAATAATCCATCTGATATTATTAAACAATGGACTATAGCGGTAGCGTTGATTATGTGATATACATAGTTTAATATGAAATAATAGATGTTTTTTTTTATTGGTAGAAATGGCAGTTCAACTGGGAGTGGCAGTGTTAGTTCTTGAAAGATAAAAAGGAGTGGATGAAACATCGTCAGTCCGATAAAAATGTAAAAAATGCGTACGAATCTGAAAAGAAAATATATCAATAATGTTAACAGCTGTTTTAGTGAATATGAATTAGAATAAATGAAAATCATGTTCGAATAATTGTTATTTGTGAATACGAAAATGTCTGATATTCTAGCGAAACACAATTTCCATCATAAGCGAATATGTCGTAAACTTGCTGTTGGTTTTAATGACAAAACAGGCGATAAAAGAAAACTGAGAAAAGTCAAATCATACACTCAAAAAAATACTTAAGGGTAATAAAGTTATTTAAAGCTTTATTTTAAAAACTTACTTTACAATACACATACACTCTTTGTAGCACTTTCCCACAAATCTCTGTTTAATCGAATCAATGTCAACATTTCCAACGTTGTCATTATATAATAGTTTTAGGTTCTCACATAACCGATAAACGTTCTGTTTTTCATACTCTAAAGTTGCAATTTTTACGAATGCAATTGCAACGGCTGATGTAACACAGACGGATACTGATGCCAATGAGATAATATTATAGTTTTGTATTCCTGTATACATAAACAAAATTCCATACGTTATCAGGAACGAGCATGTGATGACTAATCTTGGCATATTTTTGTGATTGTTACTGATTGGAGAAAATATATTTAGTCCGACATTTCTTAAGAAAAACTCAAACAATTTGAGAATAGATTCGAATTTAACATCCATTTTTTATAGCTATCACTTTCAATTTCCTTTACGATGCTACCAAATGTAAAGCAAATTTATCCTTTATATAGTAAGAAAGGATTTTAAAATGTTTATGTACAAATTGGTATTATTTTCAAGTGGGAGGATTGTTGTATAAAATTTTGAAATAGAAATGATTATATGAGCAAAGTAATATGCTATTAATAAAAATAATAGTAATTTAGAAATTTGACAAGAATAAAAATAGTGGATTGAAATGATGGTTCCATAAATAAATGAATTATAAAAAAAGTAATCTTGGGAGTGTTTTTCCACTAACCAACTTACTTTAAAAGTTTGGATATTTTGAAAATAATTTGGATGGATTGTATGTCTTGAAATTTTTCAGAGAAGCTATCTTTATACACCAGCGTTAATTAATTTAGAATGAGTTACAGAGTGTTGTTTTAATTTCAGAAGCCATAAGCGTCAGGAGCCATAAGAAATTGCATTATAATAAAACATGACATTATCAATTTCTATACGACAAGTACGTAATAAATCGAAATGAACTACACTAAATAACTAAAAACTGCATCTTTGTAATGAAGAGCTTTTTCATTGGCGAACCAATGAAGCGGCATAGCAGGTCGCGTAACTAATTGAGATTTTATTTTTGTGCTCCGGCTAATCACAGTATGGAGTCCGATTGGTAAACCCTGCTGCTCCAATACAAATGCAGACATGTACGCGAATTACGGGGATTTTCGGAAATGGGATAAAAATACAAATGGAAAAAATGAGACTCTGGCGACCCCTTTGGCGAAAGAACCACGATCCCCACGCCCAACCCCACATTTACTCACATACTTTCACACTCTCATACTTCATTCACACACACACGCACCTAAAACAATCCAATATCCTAGAAGAATGTCCACATGACAACAAAATTCAGACTACTTATTTTCGGACGAATTAAAACTTTCATCTAAAGTCTCAAAAACTATTCTTTATTTTATTTTATTTAAAACAAGCTTTATTTTATTTAAGACAAGTCCATATCCTAGAAGAATGTTCACATGACAACAAAATCGAGACTACTTATTTTCGGACGAATTATAAATTTCGTCTAAATTCCCAAAAAAGTATTCTTTATCTTCATTAGTAATCGGTAGTTGATGATTATTTACGTCACGGTGATTTAGACAAAGAAATAAAAAAAATTTTATTATTATATTTCAGTGACAAATGGTTGGCTCCAATTACAATATTGTTTAAAGTTTCTGTATTTTGAATTAATTTTTGGCAGAACATTCCTTCCTTTTTTTTTATAGTTTTATGCTAGGGTTGGTACTTCAATCGAATATAAAAAAAAAACATAAACTAAAATAGATTCCACGTTATTTGGTGGTTTCGTTGTTTTAATAAAATATCTGATGAAGACAAAAATTCTACAATAAAATTAATATGTTATTATTCCCAAGGTTTATGATTGGGATAGGTTAATCATAAAAATATCAGTAGACAAAAAAAACTAGAACAAAGGTGTCGCTATAAGCCACCAATCTTGAGAGTTGCACTGCCTTCATACCAGATCCACTGTTGGACGATTTTATTAACCGATGCTTTTTAGGTAACGGTTTATTAAACTAAACAACCTAAAGTTTTGTTTTGTGAGCCTAGTTTTTCCTCACTTTAAAAAGAGGTCATGTTTTTCTGTTTTAGTAAAAGGCTTTCTATTATATGAAGTTTCCTTAATACTTTGATTAATATAAAAAAAATGTTTTTCCGCAAAGGTTGGGTTTAACTTTTTCTACCCCTTAATTTTAATAATATCAAACAAAACGATTATCGGTGAAATATGTTTGAAATTAAAAAAAGTTAATTTATGTCGATAGCCCTTGGACTTAGAATGTTATCTTTAATTGATTAGATATGGTGTTTAAAACTGAAAATAATATCTGGTGTCTTTTAAACTAGGAACTAACAAGACAGCTATTTAATTCTTTTTAAATAAAATTAAAGTTATATTAACCTTCTGAAATATAAGCATTTGCTGAATTGGAATTTTGAGAAAGAAGAATTTATTATGTCTGAATCGTCCTCAGTTAAGTGTTTAATGCATGAAATGTTGTATCCTGAATATCATTTTAAATTAGAGGATCTTTCGACTACCTTAATTCCCACCATTGGATATACTTAACGTAAAACTGGCAACTCTATTATTGGAATGTATTATATATAGTGAATTACTATAGCGTGAAATTCCCGCCATATAGACTTTATTTATTGTATTTGTTATAGAGGTGAATCAACTAGGTCAGAGAAGTCTTTTAAATTGAATAATGTAAAACGTTCACACAGTTGTCTACAAAAAAAAATCTTTGATTAAATTAATTCGATCAAAAGGAACAAAGTAGAAAATTTATTTAATATTTATTGTTCCTGTTTGCTTGTTATTATGGAAACGTATCTTACCACTTGGACATTTTAACTTCGACGGTTATATGACCTCTTGGACCTTCGCCTACATTGTTAAATGAATAAAGTATAATATAGACATGGACTCTCCAACATCCAACCCACGAACGCTCCCACATGCTCGCGCTCATAAAAACACACGTCCGTACTCATTCATAACACTATTTAAAAATAAACAGAATAGAAGAACACTCACCTTCTTGATATTCCGGTTTTCCAGATTCCGTTCGCCATATTACTCCATTAACTTGATAGCATTGTGGCTCTAAATGATGATCGAAGAAGCAGAGGGATGAGAGCTCAGCATGCAGGATAAACTCGAATTCTCACTCGACTATTGAACTGAATGAAAGCGATGATATTCTCGCATTCTAAGAAAACACCTCAATATATCCAAAAATCCCGCGTCTTGTTTCTCTTCACAAAAAAAAACGGTAACCGTAACAGGAACCGGTATGCTTAACACGTTGGTTTATAATTAATGCTGACGTCACTATAAGCGTGAGACGATCAATATCTATTATTTTCATCAAACGAACATCAAAACAAGTATACTTTCATTCTCCATTTATTTTCTTTTATTTCTTTGTTAATTTGAAATATGATTATTACACATTACTATAGAGTTAATGATATTCACTTAAATTAACAATCACTTAGATTAACAATTATATCTTATTAATTTTTTTGCCTAGTACTGTAACGTCCGTGATATTCGCCTAAACAATAATAAAACCAATTCATCTTCTTTTTCTAATTCAATAAAAATTTATTTCCATAATTCCAGTTCATTCTTACATTAATAATAATTTCAAATTTTCCAACGGTCAGTTCAATTTCGAATTACAATTATAAAAATAAACGAACGCACCAATTTTATTTTCAGTTTTAACGAACAGAGATTTATTACTCAGTTTTGCTCAATCTTCGTTTTCTCATTTTTTCATTTAGAAAATGTCTGAAAAAAAGACACATTTTTTCATTTTTGTTGATCAATCAATTTTGAGAGTCATTCGATGTTGGTTTTCCCAGAAACAACAAAGTTCAATTCTTTAAAATTGTTTAATAAGGAAAAAAGTTAATAATATTTTCCATATTTTAAAAATTATTTAAATCTTATTAAGATTGATTGATTTTTTTTTCAAAAGGATAGACGTGTTAATTATTGTTTTTTATTCTAAATAAGTACAAAGAAGAAAAATGGAATATAAATTGATAATAGAAAAGGGGAAAAAATAGAAAAATTCATTTGTACAGTTCAATTTAATTGTAATAAAATTATAAAAGTTAAGAACAAAACTATCTGTATTCACGAAATAAAATAATGTTCTAATATTTGTGTTACAAATAAATACATTACAACGTATAATGTGTAATTGTTGTTGATTGTGCTAGTAGAAGAAAAGTGAATCCTAAGGTGACGATACTTTCTAAGAACAAAATAGTTAGCCGGAATTTATCTATGCACAAAATACATGTATGTGGAAATATTGGAAACGAGAGGGGTCTATCCGTGGATGAGATATAATTGTTCGAATGTGTCATCACGAGTGCTGTTTGTTTCTCGAAGAGGATTTCAACAAGGGAAATTTAAATTGATGCTTGATTTGAAAAATAGCAACTATGGAAATCTGGAAATGCAGTTTGGATGATGCTAATGAAGTCAAATAAACAATCAGGTTTTCTTTTTTTTATCATTTATACATAATTTATTATAATTATTTTTGGTTAATTTCATATATGTACATCATTTTTATAAACTTTTCGTATATGAAGATATAATACATTTTGTTTGGGAAATGAAATGTTAGGCTGATAGATTCAAAGTAAGAGATTCCCAATCTCAGGGGTCGTCTAGGGGATAGATAGTTATCCGCTGTGTTTCTTTGTGTTTATAATTTATTGAATTTTGTGTATGAAAAGTCCAAGCCATTATAAAGTGGCAAAACAATACAGATTTGGCTCCGTAATAGGGCCAATACATACGTGGCAGCCGAAACAAAACCCTTAGAAAACCTGTAGGTTTTTATATTTTGATATGCTATTACCGTAAGATTTCGGAAAACAGATTTGGCGCGAAACTTAAGACCTTGGGTTGATTGTGTAATATTTTTTTATAGGTACAGATTTTTTTTTCTGTATATTTAAACCGGATTTGTGGTTTGGGTGTTGGCAAACCGGTTTTTTTTGGTAAAATTCCTTTTTTGTTTGGAATATCAGATATTCCTGTTTGAACATAAAAATAAAATTATTTTCTATAAAACCAGTTATTGGTTTGGGTTGTTGCGGGAAATAATATTATATATATTTCTTGTAAATAGATATTTTATTGGAATTTTTTGGAATTGGTTTTCAATTTTTATTTCTATTTCTTTAATATGCACACAATTAGGAATTTTGGCTCGTCGTTTAGGAGCAAGCGTCGGCCGGGGCCAGGAGAGCTGGGCCAGGCAGCGGTCAAGCCAGGGGTGAACGAAGTGGATGACGTTATGCATGAGATCATGAGTGGAGTTATGAATGTGGTGAACGAGATGGAGAAAGTAAAAATGAATGTGGAAATGAATGAGAGAAGGAAGGAAATGTATGAGGAGTTAATAAACGATATAGTGTTAGAGCAATATGATGTAATGATGGATGTAATAATAGGTGAGATTGCAGATGAGGTAGTGCATGGAGTGGAGGAAGTGAATGAGATGAATGAGGAGTTGGTAGGAGAAGTGGTAGTTGATGAAGTGAATGAGTGTGTGGATGAAGTGATGGATGCGCGAGAGATATCGCTTGAGGAGGCTGGAGAGGGACAGGAGAAGGTGGAGAGAGAAGAAGAACAGGAGGAAGGTACAGAAGGCGGCGTGGTTGGAAGAAGAGGTGGAGTTCTCTTCAGTCATGCACGCTTATGCGGAGACATTGGCTGAGGAGAGCGCGATCTTCGAATCCAACCACAGGAAGGAGAACCCTCGACGGTGGTTGGGACCGCAAGTGGCCCCGGGAAATTGTGTGCATATGTGAGTTATATTTTTTTTTGTATTTGAAAAAAAAACCGATTTGGGTCCACATTTTTTTTAATGAATTTTTTTTTGGTGGTACTATTGTAGTTTTAATTGTAAATAGTTGTATATAGTAGGTTAATTGTTGTAGAATTGTACATATTTGTACATATTTTGTATATAGGAAGCGGTTGTAGTGGATTGAGTAGAACGTTATGTTACAAGATCGGAAAATTTTATTTCTTGGCGAGATGAAATTTAGAAACCAAACCGATGAAACGATTTGGCCATTTGAACTTTTTGTGTGTAGTGGTGGCAAATATTTATACATTAATAAATTAGATCTCGAATCTGATGCTCGTTTTAACGATGCATATTGGCCTGCGTGTAATACATACATGATTTTAATTTCTTTACCACTAAAGGTTATAATTGGTGAAAATCTTGTTTTGGTTGTGGTAGATTCGAACTATTTTTAATTTCGATGAAAATATTGTACATTCCACTACAGTTGAGTGTTTGTAGATGTAAATTAAAAAAGTTAGAATTAATTGAATGTTTTTTTTGGGTTGTTAATTTTTTTTGTTGTATAATGATTACAAGTGTGTAATTAATAAAATTTTCCCAGCGGTACCTCTAATAAAGGATCCATGGAGCTTATCTCCTTAACATAATTATGTTCTTAGATCGCCTCTGGCCTTAGGTCATGCGATCGAAGTTCATTGGTTTCTTCTTTTCATTTCAGAAGGAGTTTTCTGGTGATACGGGGATGACTACTGCTGGTCTGAACTTAGGTACAAACCAGTAGTACCATTCCCTGCACAGAAGCTTCTTTAACGAAATGAAGAGGAGAACCAATTTATTTTTTTTATCAGGATCGAGGCTTCACCTCACACAACTTCAAAATTTTTCCACTTTTACATTTAGCTTACAATAGACAGTTTTCATTGAGTTTAGGATTTGAAGTCTGGTGCTCGGGAGCGTTCTTCAACTTTCGCATTAGGTTTAGTTGTAATTTATTTGTAGGTTAAACAAGCACAACTGGGTCAGTAGAAATGGACCTAGTGTCTAATCGTGACAGTTGTGATTGTTTTTGTTAGGTTGGGGAGATACTGTTCTGTAGAATCTGGTCGTTAGGGGCTTTTCTAGTCGGTTCTCACATGCATTGTTGGAGTGGGCTCGCGAACGCGATAATTCAAATACTGAATAAAATGGATATTGTAGCCATACTTACTTTTATGTTGTCTCCAGACGAATCTGAATTTGGGAATCTCTTATCTATATATTAAATAAAAAAATAAATTAAATCAAAACAATAAATTTTTGAGAATAAATAAATAAAAATTTTTTATTAAATAAATTAAACTTTAGGAAAATAATTTTAAGTAAATACATAATTTTTTTAAATAAGCGAGTACTTCAAGATTTAAATAAATATTTTTTATTTTTTTAAAAAAATAAATAAATATTCTGAAGGTAAGACGGTGCATCCAATAAATAATCATTTTTTTAAATATTTTTATTTTTTTAAATTTAAATAAATAAATATTTTCCCCTAGGGGTGCTATCGTCAATAAATAATTTTAGGTACTTATCATTCTGAATTTCAGCATATCTGAAATTTAATAAATAAATTATATTTCACATATACAATATTTTAGAAATTTTTGTGAAAGGTGAAGTAACATTGAGTGTAACCATAAGTTCGTTCGTTCTTTTAGTAAATTTGGTTTTTACAATATTTTTTGTGGTTTTTTTTTTGAATTGGGCGTTCTTTTGTTTTTTTCCGTTTTTGCGTTTTTCATTTTCCATCGTACTAACTACATTTTTTTGGGGGGAATTGGTTTTTACATTGTTGTCGTTTGCGAGTAAATAATTTTTCGGGTTTTACCATCAAAATGTCAAACCAAATAGACGTTGACCATCCGTTCTATGGTCTGGAACCCAGCGAACTACTGGTCGAATGTTTGGTTCGGGGTGTGAACTTCGGGGGGGCCGATTGGGCAGAGGAACTGCGAAACCATGGAGATCATGGGTCAGTTCCAATAACAGTGTCTCATGCGAGAGATTTGATAGAGGAATCTCAAATGGTGGTGCAGGCAGCACAACTTATTTTAAATCAAGTACGACGACTTCAGTCACCGATTGATCAGAACCTCTTGGATGGTTTGGCGAATCGAGTGTTGCATTATACGGGTAGGATGAATAGGTTGGGTCCTCGCAATGACTTGCAAGAAGCCCGCACCTACGCTATCTCACAATTGTCACGCGCTTGGAGTATAATAGGATCATTATCAACACGTCCAATTATGCAGAGTAAACCAGGAGTGTCATCTGCTCCATCTGCTTCACCTGCCGTTCAACCAGATGAGAGATCCACACCGATCCCAGTACGGCCAATATCGGAAACAATACATAGTCTGAATCGTCCAAACCAGCAACAACCGAGACGGTCAGATCAAGCACCACCGGCTTATTTCCAGCAATCGGGGTTGAGAGCCGAGGACTTTGCAATACCACAATTGGGTCCATCACTCCAATCTGAACACACACATAACAATCCAGCATTGGTACAACCACAACCACAATTAAATTATCCATCAGTACCACAGGTACAACTACCACCAATATATCCACCAGCTCCACTAACAGCACCACCACCATACAACCAACCTCCTCAGGTATGGCGTGACGCGGCTCCAGCGTTAGCACCAGTGGAGTACCGAGGGGTTCGTGGGAACAATTTGAGTCGTTATGACTCAAATTGGGTTCCAACCTTCACAGGGGATGGTCACTCTCCTGATGCTCATGAATTTATTCATAGAGTGGAGGCGGCTGCCAGAAGAGACCGTGTGTCTTGGGACGACCTTAGGTCTATCATACCACGGTATCTGAAAGCAGCGGCCGACAGATACTATTTGAATTTAACTCATGAATATGAGGTGGTGACTTACCCAGTGCTAAGGGAGGGACTCCTACAGACCTTCGGTACGCTCACTGATGATAAGGCGATCTTGCGAGTTCTTCTGAACCGCAAACAGAAATCAAAGGAGAGCGTATACGAGTATCTGGTGGAGATTGGTTCGTTAAACCGTCGCTTAGCACGTCCATTTGCTGACCGTGAAATGCTAGAGATTGCTCGTGAAGGACTGAGTGTGGAGCTCAAAAACGCTACTCTAGCTGCTACCATACATTCAATTGATGAACTTCGGACTTTATGTCAGAAGTTTGAACGTTTGTGGTCCACACCAGTTCCGACCAGAACATCAAATTTGAGAATTAGCGAGCTACAGCAAGTGGATGATTATGAGGTGGAAGTTGAACCAGAACAACATGGATATATTGAAGCGATGGAGTCAGCACCGAGACGGATATTGCAGCGACCTGGCATAACATCGGATAACATTCAACCTGGTCCATCAATACCCAGACAACCAATAGTATGTTTTAGATGTGGAGTAAATGGTCATCGAGCTCCTGAGTGCTCTAAGAATCGGATAAAATTATATTGCTGGAAATGTAATAAACCGGATGTAATTTATGCAAATTGTTCATATTGTCACCCGTCGGTAAACTACCGTCCGAGAGTACATGCTTCGGGGATGGTACCCTCGGTTCAACATCCAATGAGCCCGAAGAAATCGACGAGAGATGTAGGAACGCAGGACGATCTTCCACCACCAACGAAACCCGAATAAAATCATCGAATACATTTAATTTCCCATCATTACATCGAACGTATTTTAGACGTCTTGAACGTAACATCAGATATTGGAGGATGAGGAAATTATTTCGTAAAGCTTGTATTTCATCTATCCTTTCAGAAACAAAGGATCCTCGGCCGCGACTAACAATAAGGATTTTGGACAAACATATTTCAGGACTATTGGATAGTGGAGCGTCAATCACTATACTTGGAAGAAATTCCTTGGAATTATTGGAATCAGCAGGTACAACTTACCGTAAGTACACTTCGTGTATTCGTACGGCAGATGGTACTGCAACAAAAATTTTGGGTTACATCGAAATTCCAATAACTGTGAATGGCTCCACTAAACCAATGCGGTTCCATATAGTCCCTGGTTTACGAGAAGAGCTCTACCTGGGCATAGATTTCTGGGAGAAATTTGGTATTGTTCCTTCTTTTGTTAGTGAACTGACTCGTACAGAGCCAATAACTTCAAATACACACAACCTCACCACTGATCAGCAACATGAACTGGATATGATCAAGGATTCTTTCCCGTCATTTGAAGTGTCTGGGCTCGGAAAGACTTCTTTGGTTGAACATGTCATCGATGTTGGTGATAGTGCACCTGTTAAACAGAGGCACTATCCCACATCGCCGGCTGTTCAGCTAAAGGTTTATGCCGAACTCGACCGAATGCTTCAAATGGGCGTGATCGAAGAGAGTAACAGTTCTTGGTGCTCGCCAGTGGTTTTGGTACAAAAAGAATCTGGTAAAAACAGATTATGTATTGATAGCCGTCGTGTCAATTCATTAACGAAAAAGGACGCTTACCCACTTCCCTTGATTGATGGCTTACTAGGTCGTCTAAATAGCACAAAGTACATTTCTAGTATTGATCTCAAAGATGCTTTCTGGCAGATTCCTCTGGCAGAAGCATCTAGAGACAAGACAGCCTTCACAGTGCCTGGTCGTCCATTGTATCAATTCCGGGTTATGCCCTTTGGATTGTGCAATGCTCCCCAGACAATGTGTCGGCTAATGCACAAAGTGATACCACATCAATATCACGAAAATGTCTTTGTTTATTTAGATGATCTACTGGTAGTCTCTTCCACGTTCCAGGAACATATGGAATTGCTGTCCAAAGTCTCTTCATTGTTAAGAGCGGCTGGGTTAACAATAAACCTCAAGAAAAGCAAATTTGTTCTGAGAGAGGTGAAATACTTGGGATTTTTGGTTGGTGAAGATGGTCTTCGAACAGACCCTGATAAGGTAAGAGCTGTAGCAGAGTACCCAGCTCCATCTACAGTTAAACAAATACGACGTCTTTTAGGAATGGCCGGTTGGTACCAACGTTTCATACCAAATTATGCAAGCGTGGTATCACCGATTACGGATTTATTGAAGAAGAGTTCGGGGAAATTGAAATGGACATTAGAAGCGCAAGCTGCTTTCGAAAATTTAAAACGATTGCTGACTACAGCACCAGTATTAGTGAACCCTGATTATAATAAAGAGTTCTTTATTAGATGCGATGCAAGTCTGACAGGGATAGGTAGTGTGTTGTATCAGGTTGATACTGACGGACAAGAGTGTCCGATAGCCTTCATGTCGAAGAAACTAAATAAAGCTCAGAGAAATTATTCGGTTTCTGAGCTTGAATGTCTTGCGGTAATTCTGAGTGTGAAGAAATTCAGGGGCTATGTTGAAGGTCACCGATTTACAATTGTGACTGATCACTCAAGTCTGAAGTGGCTTATGTCACAGAAAGACTTGAGTGGTCGTCTGGCTAGGTGGAGCCTAAAACTCCAACATATGGATTTTACCATTGTCCACCAAAAAGGTACCCAAAATATAGTCCCTGATGCTCTATCTCGTCTTTATGACGATACACACGAAGAATTGACGGAAGCATTAGTACATCACATTAATGAGATTAAACTCGACAATGAAGGTTATCGGCACAACGAATATACGGATATGATAGCTAAAGTTCAATCATCACCAAAGGACTTTCCATCTGTTAAAGTCGTGGATGATAAGCTATACATACGTATTGAGCCAAGACCTGATGCAATACCTAACGATGTTCCTGTGTGGAAACTCTGGGTACCAAAACCGATGACTTCCAACATGATTCAGAAACATCACGATAATAGTACTGCTGCTCATGGAGGTGTTAGAAAGACTTTAGAATTACTTCGACGTCTTTATTATTGGCCGGGCATGGTGTCACAGGTACACAACTATGTTGTGTCCTGCGACACATGTAAACAAACAAAAGCCACGAATCAGATATTGCGTCCTCCGATGCAATATCAATTCGAAACAGCACGTCCATGGCAGAGAGTCTATATAGATTTTTTGGGACTGTACCCTCGTTCTACACTTGGGAATACGGTGTTATTGATAGTTCTGGATCATGCTACGAAGTTTGTACTACTGAAACCACTTAGGAACGCAACTTCGCCGAAGGTGAATGCTTTTCTAAGGAATGAAGTGTTTCTTACATATGAGGTACCAGAGTTTCTACACAGTGACAATGGCAAACAGTTCACTAGTAGGAACTTTCAAAGTCTTTTGTCAGATTTCGGCATTAAACACATTAGGACCGGTGTCTATAGTCCTCAAAGCAACGCGTCAGAGCGGGTCAATAGGTCAGTACTTGCAGCAATTCGAGCGTTCATAAAAGGTCAACATACCAAGTGGGACTCACAAATTGGTGAAATCGCATATGCACTGCGAGCCGCAGTACATTCAGCTACCAAGTACTCACCATATTATTTATTATTTGGTCAACATCCAATATCGGATGGAAATACTTACCAATTGTTGAGATCACTACACCAGCTAGGTGAGGATGCTGGTGAGGAATTAGAACGCTCTGATCATTTGACCTTGCTCAGGAACCGGGTTCAACAAAATTTAAAAGCAGCCTTCAAAAAGTCGCAACATCAGTACAACCTGCGATCTAAACTACGGACTTTTCAACCACAACAACGTGTGTTTGTACGGCAACATCATTTGAGTGACGCTACAAAAAAATTCTCGGCAAAATTAGCTCCAAAGTTCTTACCTGCAATGATTAAGACTAAGATTGGAAATGTACTTTATGAGTGCATAGATATGAGCGGTAAGAGTCTTGGAGTACATCACGCGAAAGACATCAGGGAATGATGTCTTTTCGTTAGGTAGGGTAGTTCCTCTGGCTGGTTGTCGTCTCTGGGGTTCACATCTTCAGTATCTTATATTACTGGTTGTATCGAGGTTTCAATGGTGCTGACGTTAGATGGATGGATGGTCTGTTTCAGCGCTCACTGATAGTTCCTAGGACCTTCATGAGTATTGAAATTGATCATCGACCCTGGCGTTGGTCACCATTGATAACTCGATCCCAGATACAGATTAGTTGTGGGAAGTAGTTCGATGGTTTCTGACGCGGAGGGAGTGACGACGTTTTTGTGATTTCAAGGGTAAATATCTTGATTTTTACCTTGAATTCATGGTGTAACGTCCGTGATATTCGCCTAAACAATAATAAAACCAATTCATCTTCTTTTTCTAATTCAATAAAAATTTATTTCCATAATTCCAGTTCATTCTTACATTAATAATAATTTCAAATTTTCCAACGGTCAGTTCAATTTCGAATTACAATTATAAAAATAAACGAACGCACCAATTTTATTTTCAATTTTAACGAACAGAGATTTATTACTCAGTTTTGCTCAATCTTCGTTTTCTCATTTTTTCATTTAGAAAAAGTCTGAAAAAAAGACACATTTTTTCATTTTTGTTGATCAATCAATTTTGAGAGTCATTCGATGTTGGTTTTCCCAGAAACAACAAAGTTCAATTCTTTAAAATTGTTTAAAAAGGAAAAAAGTTAATAATATTTTCCATATTTTAAAAATTATTTAAATCTTATTAAGATTGATTGATTTTTTTTTCAAAAGGATAGACGTGTTAGTCTGTTAATTATTGTTTTTTATTCTAAATAAGTACAAAGAAGAAAAATGGAATATAAATTGATAATAGAAAAGGGGAAAAAATAGAAAAATTCATTTGTACAGTTCAATTTAATTGTAATAAAATTATAAAAGTTAAGAACAAAACTATCTGTATTCACGAAATAAAATAATGTTCTAATATTTGTGTTACAAATAAATACATTACAACGTATAATGTGTAATTGTTGTTGATTGTGCTAGTAGAAGAAAAGTGAATCCTAAGGTGACGATACTTTCTAAGAACAAAATAGTTAGCCGGAATTTATCTATGCACAAAATACATGTATGTGGAAATATTGGAAACGAGAGGGGTCTATCCGTGGATGAGATATAATTGTTCGAATGTGTCATCACGAGTGCTGTTTGTTTCTCGAAGAGGATTTCAACAAGGGAAATTTAAATTGATGCTTGATTTGAGAAATAGCAACTATGGAAATCTGGAAATGCAGTTTGGATGATGCTAATGAAGTCAAATAAACAATCAGGTTTTCTTTTTTTTATCATTTATACATAATTTATTATAATTATTTTTGGTTAATTTCATACATATACATCATTTTTATAAACTTTTCGTATATGAAGATATAATACATTTTGTTTGGGAAATGAAATGTTAGGCTGATAGATTCAAAGTAAGAGATTCCCAATCTCAGGGGTCGTCTAGGGGATAGATAGTTATCCGCTGTGTTTCTTTGTGTTTATAATTTATTGAATTTTGTGTATGAAAAGTCCAAGCCATTATAAAGTGGCAAAACAATACAGATTTGGCTCCGTAATACAGGGCCAATACAGTACAGACTGACAGATAATTGAAGTAATTTAATCGAACCCCCCGGTCATAATTTTAACATCGCGACTTCGATCAAGAATTTATAATCCTTGAACCGTTTTTTTTATTGTTGTTGGATCATGTGAGATTGGTGACGTACAATGACCTTGATACTATCAGATTTTGCAAGTAATGACACAAAACCTGTCGCGGCGGGTTGATTTTCAAACCTGTTAGTCTTTTCCAGTTAAATTTAGTTTTATAACTTACGTTACGGTACATATGCACTATAAATATGCGGCAAACAAACACAAAATTTACACTATATTATTTCCATGAAACTAACAGTTTCTTTTCTTTGGTTATTAGCTAATTTTTCTTTTCTTTTTAACAGCCAAAAATTGAACTACACTAAACGTATATATTTTAGATTTTTAATTATGCTATATCACAGTTAATGACCATTTTTGGTTATGGAAAAGACATTATAGAGAAAAATGAATTTCCATGAAACTAACAGTTTCTTTTCTTTGGTTATTAGCTAATTTTTCTTTTCTTTTTAATAACAAAAATTGAACTACACTAAACGTATATATAATTTAGATTTTTTTTTTTTTAATTATACTACATCACAGTTACTGACCATTTGTGGTTATGGAAAAGACATTATAGAAAAAATGAATTTCCATTCCACAAGTGTAGGTTCCAGAAGTCAAGAAAATTTCTTCTTTTCTTGTTATAACCAACAGAGGTAAAAATGACAACCGTCACAATAGATACAACAAATGTAATAGACTAAGAGACGGAAAAACCTACAGTCGATCCATATATACCAAAAAAAATTCCTTTTTTGAAAATCGAAAAAACTCGAATATAGAGTTTCAGATGTAAAATAATTAATTTAAATCAAGTGTTAGGAAATTTTTATAGTAAGACAAAACTGTTTGGTTTTTCAAAATATTGCGCAAAGACAAGTTTACGATACAACTTATTTCCGATACATTAATATCATTTATCATTGAATTTAGAATGAATAAATTGCTAGTTTAATCGACGTTAAGGCGTTCAGGTATATAAAAAAAACAGTGAAGTTCGGTTTTATATCGGAAAGATTGTTTGAAGTAGATTTTCTTTTTGTTTTGTTGTTTTTTCTTTCTCATGCAAAGAAAAAAAAACATTGAATGTATAACAAAGCAAGATAATACTTCTTTGCATGTTAATGACTGTAAAAATAAACGCACAGCTGTTGTAAGGTTTTGGAAAGCTTCGTCGGGTAATTACGTTTGATATTTAGAGAATTCAAATTGAAATAATAGAGGGAACCAAAGCGGATGGAAATATAACATGAGTTAATGTTAGTGAATTGCAAAAACAAAATAGCGATGTTTATATAGACAATATTTAAGGAAAATTTTTACATTCATGCAAATTTTTTATCAAAATGTAAGTTTACTATAGGTAATGAAAACTTTTAATCAATTACCATCTAAAATTAATTAGTGTAATGAGTTCAATTCTCTTCAAATATGTCTGTCCAGCTAATGAAAATTTAGTCAAACTTTAAGAAAAATAGGAAAACTATGAGTGATGGGGACTAAAAGAAATATGACTATTGATGATGAATGGATGAGAAACTATTATGAGCGGTACAGGATAATAAAAGAAATGACAACTATTAAAGCTGCGACTATGATACAATATGATCAGTCTATCCATTACAGGACAAGTGCTTTTTGGAAGAACACTTACGCCCAAAAAGAAGTTGAAAAAAAAACAAAAGGCATAGACTGGTCTCCAATGGATCTTGTGTACCCACAATCATTCGGTGAGGCACTTCAATGTTCAAACAACATTAGTAATCCCATCGATCGGTATCTCATAGCCCAGTCTTAACAGAAACAAATTAATTATCAATATACAGAAAAACGTATGAAGGGGTAACGAGAAAAAAAAGGTATTCTACTCTATTGTATGCGATGGATAACTAAAACATTCCAGACCCAATTCCGGGCAGATCTGGGGGTTCCCGAGACTCGAGAGTCAAAGAAAATAAACCAAACCAATTTACTACCAAACTTGAGAATGAAGTAACAATTGACCTACTTTTTAATGATACATACACCAAGACTCCTGTTCTTATATTAATCAGGCTCGAACCCTACCCCTGAGCTCACTAGTCTCATGCTCTATTGACTAAGCTATCCGGGCTACTCATTACACGCACCCGAAATGGTGAGTTGAAACATAAATGGATGGCATTAGAACTTTCAAATGTCTCAAGACAATAATACCATCAGGCTTTCGACGGATCAACAGAAAATTCACGGTGAAGGAAATTCGGTCACAACACACCTGAACAACAATAATGCTCAACAGTTGAAGTCATTAGCTGCATCATAAATCTGAAACGAAACCACCCTCATACTTTCATGCCATTAAGAACGTTCGTCAGTCAGTAAGGTTTGAGACACAAAAAAAAACTTTCTGGTAAATGATATACAATGTCCTACGAAAACGGAAACTATAGGTAGATTGTTAGGCTCGATTGTCCTTCGAATGGTATACACCTCTGCGTTTGGAAACCAGGTCTTCCAGTTCGTAGGCGGCGCCACCTACCAACCTTATTACTCTGGTTTCAACAAACTTTTGTGCAAGTTTAGCCGATAATTTCTTACCGGCATCACTCAAGATAAAGTTCCTTCGGAACACCGTATCACCGGGTTTGAACAACGTTACTCGAGCTCGTAGGTTATAACGCTCGGCACTTTTGACAAATGCTTCAGCAGTTAGATCAAGAATTCGGATACGAATCCTATTCAGATAATCGGGTCGGATAATCGTTTCACCCGGTTCATGAAGGCAATTCAACCGTCGTAGCAGATCATAAGACGACCCATGGGTCACCATAGACATCCCAAACATAGCAAATTAGGGGGAGCATTTAAGAGTTTGGTGAAGAGAACAACGTAGTGCACAAGCGATCTCGCTCAAGCGCAGATCCCATTTAGAATGCTCCTCCTTTAAGTAGGCTCGGATACCGGATAAAACACTTCTATTTACCCGTTCAGAAGCGTTAGCTTGAGGTGAATATAAAGCCAATAATGTGTGCTTCACTCCGTGCTTCGCCAAGAAATCTGCAAACTGTTTTGATTTAAATTGAGTCCTATTATCGGACACAATGACTTCTGGACAACCAAATACGTGAAATACATTGGTAGCCAGCAGTTGACAAATTGGTTCAGCAGTTAGTTTCCGTAGAGGAAATAGAAATGGAAATTTAGTAACGTGATCTAACACCACAAGAATAGCGATATTCCCGGCCGTTGATCTAGGGTAAGGTCCAAGAATATCGATGTATAATCGCTGACCGATTCGTTCGGTTTTCATTTGTGACACCATGGGAGCACGAAGTGGAACATTTGTCGCTTTGATTTCTTTGCATGTTTTGCAATTACCTATGAATGATTTAACCTGGGTATACATCCGAGGCCAGTAGTAAAATTTACGGATAGTGTATAGAGTTTTTGCTAATCCCCCCCATGAGATGAGGTAGGAGGATTATGGGCCCTTGCAATACACTCGTCAGTGCACTCCTCGGGTACCCATAACTTCCAAACCTCATCTTCTAAGGGAATGTCGGGATCTAGACAAGCCAATCGTTTATATACCCGACCAGAAATTACCTTTAGATCAGGCAGTCGGTACCGTCTGCTTCGGTAACCAGATTTATCAACTCCAGGTATCGAGAAGTGTTGAAGAAAGGGGAATTAAGATCCAATTCCGGCACTGGACATAATTCAGAAATGACGTCAACAGAGTCACGTCTTGATAGAGTGTCGGGAACTATGTTTAAATTACCTTTTCTGTACTCAATATCAAAGACATAACCCTGCAATTTCAAGCTCCAACGAGCCAATCGACCAGAAAGGTCCTTTTGTTGCATTAACCATTTCAATGAAGCATGGTCAGTTATGATCTTAAAGGCCTGACCCTCGACATACGCTCTAAATTTCTTTACTCCCAGTACGGCGGCTAGACACTCTTTCTCACTAGTTGAGTAATTGCGTTGCGCAGAATTTAGTTTTTTGGACATGTACGCTATGGGATGTTCCATACCGTCCATGTCACACTGAAGTAATACACAACCTACACCGTCGTTGCTAGCGTCGCACTGGAGAGTAAAGGGTTTAGTGTAGTCGGGATTTATGAGAACCGGTGCTGATATGAGAGCATTTTTGAGATTTACAAATGCTGTTTCAGCTTCTTTTGTAGAATTTAGTAGAATTTTTCTTCAACAAATCTGATATCGGAGAGGACATAGCAGAGAAATCGGATATGAAACGGCGATAATAACCCGCCATACCCAAGAAGCGTCGAATCTGTTTGGGTGTTCGAGGTGTAGGAAATTCTGATATAGCCTGAGTTTTATCAGGATCGATTTTGAGCTTACCACCTCCCACGACGTAACCTAAATATTTGACATCCGGCAAGAAAAACTTACTTTTTTCCACATTAATCGTCAAGTTCGCACGTCTAAGACACTGGGACATATCTTCCAATAATTTCAGATGAGCCTCAAAGGTATCTGTAACCAGTAAAAGATCATCCAAGTATACGAAGACGCACGACTTGAGATGTGGAGGGATTACTTGGTCCATAAGTTTTGTCATAGTTTGCGGCGCATTGCACAGTCCGAAAGGCATTCTTACGAACTGATACAATGGCCGCCCTGGGACCGTAAAAGCAGTTTTCTCTCGGGAGCGTTTTTCGAGAGGTATCTGCCAAAAAGCATCTTTCAGATCCAAACTGGAAATGAAATTACTTTGTGGCAGACGACTCAAAATTCCATCTATCTGTGGAAGGGGGTAAGCATCCTTTTTAGTAACGGTATTGACCTTTCGGCTATCCAAACAAAGACGATTCTTCCCGGGTTTGCGAATTAAAACCACCGGGCTCGACCAAGGACTGTTAGAAACCTCTATAATACCCAGAGACAGCATCCTATCCAATTCTTCCCCCATCAGTTTCTCAATGGCGGGCGATATTGGATAGTGTCGTTGCTTGATGGGAGCTGCAGTCCCCACATCAATAACGTGTTCCAACAAATGTGTTCGACCCAGACCCATTTTTGAAAATGATGGTAGAAGTTGGATAGTGTTTTGAAGACGTTCCTGATTATCCAACGACAACTCCGATATTCCCGACTCCGCAGTCGAAAGTGTAGGTAGATTAAATACCGGGTTAAACAAGCCGAATGCATTAAAGAAGTCAATACCTAAGTATAGATTCTGTGTTAAGGACGGGATAATGTAGACATCCAGGGTTCTGACTTGGTTCATAAACGAAATCTTTGTTCTTATCAAACCCAAGATCTTCTGCCTTTGGCCATCTGCAGTACGGACTACTGAAGATGAATAAGTCAGAAGGTCTGGGGTTTGCACGATTTCCTTAGCAAAATCACCACCAATTACAGTCAAGGATGCTCCACTATCCAACAGTCCGGTATGCTGTTTACCTAGTATTGAGACTGTGGCATAAGATCTTACGTCGTTGGACATTTTTATAATAGAAGAAATGGTCTTAGTCTTAAATCGACGTCGCTGCTGCCAAAAAATGCGCGAACGGAGGGCAGAGCGCGACGGTGGTTTCAGGGACGATAACGAATCGATAAAGAGGTTTGCTCGTATCTTCAAATAGTCGTTCAATCGCTGTTTGAAAGATTTGATGTTAGTATTACATTGTTGTGGTTCGGTATGATCGGGTGTTCGTTTCAACAATTTCAAATTAATATCATGCGTGGGTAACAGTGTGGCAGAAGCAGTATTCAAGGGGTGTTCTATCAAAGTGGATGTTGAAGCTCAGTTCAACAGGGTATCGTGTACTAGTAGGTTATTGGGATTGGTTGATGAAATATCTGAAGGATCAGGAGACAAATTACAGTTGGTCTCAGATGAATCTAAGACAGGTCCTGGGAGCGAGAAAAGGTGTTGGGATTCTGGCCCCCCCTTCGGTTTCCCTGACAAATGTCACAGTTGGGACATAGCACATCGTCCTTTCCACATCCCCAACAAAACAACCGTTGAGCTTCACGACAGTCGTGCCACCGATGACCAGGTCGTTTGCAGTTCCAACAAACAGTGGAACTGGTAATTCGTCTCGTATTTGGAGCTGATTGTATTGCAGCAAGTTCATTAGATGTACTTGGTAAAGAATCTGTTGGCAGTTCACTAATTTGAATTTGCGAAAATTCACGTTCCAAGTCCACTTCCGACACTGGTCTAGATGGTCTAATATTATAATCTCGCGGTTTGGTTATTGATTCGGCCCATAATTTTTCGCGGTCTCGGCAGAGCTGGCGCAGATGTTCCAATCCATAAATGGTGACAAAAAGTAGATCCTTCCTGATTTCCTATCGCAGGTTGTTTCGAATTATGGACAACAATTCTGCATCTGCCATCGGCACTCGTAATTTATCTGCCAGTCGATAAATGGACTGTAAAAATTCATCAAACAGTTCGGTGGGTTTCTGTTTCCTGGACCTCATCCGCTCCTTCACCTCTTCGTCCGTCTGCCGGTCCTGAAATTCTATTCGTAATGCGTGACATAAGTCATTCCAAATAAGCTGTCGGTTCTGGCGAAAATATCTCCAGAACCAATCAGCTGCTCGATCTGTGAACAACAGGTACAGACAACGGGTGACAATAGTAAAATCGTTATTTAAGCACATCTCTGTCAGCCGCTCTATTCTGAAGATGAACGCTTCAACATCCAGACCATCGGATCTGCCTGAGAATGTTACGTTCCAATTTCTAACTGTTGTGGAGTGCTGATCGAGATGTGTTCGCGTTCTAGCCGGAGCAAGAGCAGGAGGAGGTTCAGCAAACATTGGTGGTACCGGTACGTTATTCCGCACAAACGCATTTACTGGTGGATAATTTCCGGAATGAACCGACGGATGGCGCGGTGTGGTGGGTGATACTGCATTATGTGCTAGGGGTAACAATACTTCAGGTGCCGGAGCACGTGATTGCATCATTGAGTGATTAATTCTAGAAATTTCTTGATCGATGTGAGCATTTACCGCTTCCTGAAATCCTTGCTCTTCCGCTACAGCGGCACTATACATGGGAGATCTTTGAACTATATTCCCTCGCACTTCATCGGCGAGTCTAGATCGTGGGAGTTGGACTGCCATGGGAGTAGAAGAGTGTTGATTTCCAATACTAGGACGACGTTGCCAACCTGCGGTAATAGAGCGTGTCACCGGTCGCGGTGGTGGTGGTACCACTGTATCATTAGTTTTATCCATCCCTCGGGGTAGCCTCTGTAAGTCGGCACGTTCGCAAGCGGCTCGACAAATCGGGCAGGTACCATTCTGCAGCAACCAGCCGTTGAGGCAGATATCATGGAAGAGGTGGTTACACCGAGTGAGGAGTTTTACGTCGGCCGACACTATTTCTTGTTGACAGACTGCACAAGAGCTGGACCTGTCCAGAACGTCAATCTTTTCGGCCGCTGACATTATGAAAACTCAAACCGCCGCACAGGACTAGACCAATAAAGGCAAGTATATGGAAAGCGAAGAGAAAATTGTTACACTATCAATGCGAACGTTGAAGCCAAGTAAACAATTTAATTATTCACAAAAAAAATATTTTATTACAATATTTTAGTACTTCTAAATATATTAGCACAGAACCTAAAGAGTTGTATGACGATTCAGTTATTCAAACAGCCAAACAGCTGCGCGATATCTGACCAATTGCGAGAAGGTGGAGGGGGAAGAGAAAATCAATAAACTATGCTATTGCTGAAGGTGGATTACAATAAAAAAATTAAAAAAAATGAAATATCGAGAGTAAGTACGTATGCTATACTATTGAAAGCGGTGGAAATATCGAAAAAGTCTGGATCCAATTTCGGGCAAATCCAGCGGTTCCCGGTACTCGAAAGTTAACGAATAACAAAAAAAAGAATATGGAGAGCGGCAAGCCTACCGGTTAGACAAGAAAGTAATATTTAGAGATCAATTCAAAAAAAAATATTAGGTATAAAAAAAATTATTTAACGAACTTAAAACTACCATGCATAAATTACGAAAATTGAAATATTAAATAACTTAGACTTAAGCCTAGCATGCAATTTTAATTAAACTTAATAATAAATTCTTGATACTTGATATGTTGAATTTTTCTTGGTGCAAGCTCGTTCTTCCTTGAATTTTTTTTTTTTTCTTTTGCTTTTATTTATAAGTTGTCCTGTTAGTTTTTGGTATTTAATTGTTCCTTTTAATAGATTTATTTTCCTTTTAGTTTGCTATGCAATTTAATATTAAAATTTTTTTTTTGTATTTGCTTGGTGTTGGACCCTAAAAGTTGTATAGATAAAGCGATTAGTAAAAGCAAAAATCAGCACAAAGTTTTGATTAAAAATTTTTCTTTGTTTATTAGGGGTCAGTTTATTTAAGTAGTTATTTATTTTCTATTCATTAATTTATTTATTTTTATATTTATTTACTTATTAATTTATTTTTATCAATATTATCGAACAGAGGACGGACGGATCAACCACGGGGAATCTATCGCACTGGGGTTGAAGGTGGTGATCGCCGGTCTTTCAGTATTAATGTAGTGTTAGTTTTATTTTTTTGTTGGGACCAAAGAAAAGTTCAAAAAATACACTACTCTACAGGATGGGAATAAGGTAAGGGAAAGGGAGCAAGAAGGGATGGATAAGGAAGGGAATTGATAAGGTGGGAAGGGAATAAGGTGGGGTATGTGTCGTCGGCCTGTCACCCGGATGACAAGTGCCGCCGGAATGGTCAGAGGATAAATCCTCTGCACCATTATTCAATCAACCGACACCTCTCATCCGCGATCGAGAGCGGCGAAACATACGGGAAGGTGCTATGATCTGAGTTAATCCAATTAACTCGCGACATGAAGGCTGGGCGAACATCTTCCCTCAGCAGTTGATATCAAACTGCTTTAGAAGATGTTCCCCAGTATCATTCGCGAGAACTGGACAACTCAGATCATAGGGTGCTAACGCTCCAGGGAGGGGACTCTAACGTTATGGAGCTGTTAGCCCAGCTGCGAATCTCAGTGTCACAGCGAACCCAGAGCATGACCAGCTGACCAGGATGGATGTGATAGGCGTATACCCCATTTCACAAATTTCTAATCCTGGCATCTGGTCACCTCTGGCATTCCCCGTGCCAGTAAGAAACCCAGCCGTTACTAGGGTCCGTGGGTTTGTAAAGCCCATTGAGAATGATCCCGAAGAATCATTCTCACCCCTGCGTTTCAGAAAATAAAAAAAGGGAGAGTTGTAGCTGGAGGCGTGGGGACGCAAAACCCCATCAAAGAAAGTCTGAGGGGTCTCAGACTTCCTTCGCTCCTGCGCGTTTGAAGCAGGGAATTGCTTCCACGTCGCCAGAGCCTCTAACTATTATATGGTGGATAATGAAAATTTAAAAGAAGAAAAAAAAATTAAAAAAAAATTTTTTTTAAAGTTTTTTGTAATTTGAAGGGACTCCTCCAGAGTCCTACATCGCTGTAGAAACCCTTAGAGGAGCCCCACGTTGGGCGCCAATTTGTAATGAAGAGCTTTTTCATTGGCGAACCAATGAAGCGGCATAGCATGTCGCGTAACTAATTGAGATTTTATTTTTGTGCTCCGGCTAATCACAGTATGGAGTCCGATTGGTAAACCCTGCTGCTCCAATACAAATGCAGACATGTACGCTAATTACGGGGATTTTCGGAAATGGGATAAAAATACAAATGGAAAAAATGAGACTCTGGCGACCCCTTTGGCGAAAGAACCACGATCCCCACGCCCAACCCCACATTTACTCACATACTTTCACACTCTCATACTTCATTCACACACACACGCACCTAAAACAATCCAATATCCTAGAAGAATGTCCACATGACAACAAAATTCAGACTACTTATTTTCGGACGAATTAAAACTTTCATCTAAAGTCCCAAAAACTATTCTTTATTTTATTTTATTTAAAACAAGCTTTATTTTATTTAAGACAAGTCCATATCCTAGAAGAATGTTCACATGACAACAAAATCGAGACTACTTATTTTCGGACGAATTATAAATTTCGTCTAAATTCCCAAAAAAGTATTCTTTATCTTCATTAGTAATCGGTAGTTGATGATTATTTACGTCACGGTGATTTAGACAAAGAAATAAAAAAAATTTTATTATTATATTTCAGTGACAAATGGTTGGCTCCAATTACAGTATTGTTTAAAGTTTCTGTATTTTGAATTAATTTTTGGCAGAACATTCCTTCCTTTTTTTTTTTATAGTTTTATGCTAGGGTTGGTACTTCAATCGAATATAAAAAAAAAACATAAACTAAAATAGATTCCACGTTATTTGGTGGTTTCGTTGTTTTAATAAAATATCTGATGAAGACAAAAATTCTACAATAAAATTAATATGTTATTATTCCCAAGGTTTATGATTGGGATAGGTTAATCATAAAAATATCAGTAGACAAAAAAAACTAGAACAAAGGTGTCGCTATAAGCCACCAATCTTGAGAGTTGCACTGCCTTCATACCAGATCCACTGTTGGACGATTTTATTAACCGATGCTTTTTAGGTAACGGTTTATTAAACTAAACAACCTAAAGTTTTGTTTTGTGAGCCTAGTTTTTCCTCACTTTAAAAAGAGGTCATGTTTTTCTGTTTTAGTAAAAGGCTTTCTATTATATGAAGTTTCCTTAATACTTTGATTAATATAAAAAAAATGTTTTTCCGCAAAGGTTGGGTTTAACTTTTTCTACCCCTTAATTTTAATAATATCAAACAAAACGATTATCGGTGAAATATGTTTGAAATTAAAAAAAGTTAATTTATGTCGATAGCCCTTGGACTTAGAATGTTATCTTTAATTGATTAGATATGGTGTTTAAAACTGAAAATAATATCTGGTGTCTTTTAAACTAGGAACTAACAAGACAGCTATTTAATTCTTTTTAAATAAAATTAAAGTTATATTAACCTTCTGAAATATAAGCATTTGCTGAATTGGAATTTTGAGAAAGAAGAATTTATTATGTCTGAATCGTCCTCAGTTAAGTGTTTAATGCATGAAATGTTGTATCCTGAATATCATTTTAAATTAGAGGATCTTTCGACTACCTTAATTCCCACCATTGGATATACTTAACGTAAAACTGGCAACTCTATTATTGGAATGTATTATATATAGTGAATTACTATAGCGTGAAATTCCCGCCATATAGACTTTATTTATTGTATTTGTTATAGAGGTGAATCAACTAGGTCAGAGAAGTCTTTTAAATTGCATAATGTAAAACGTTCACACAGTTGTCTACAAAAAAAAATCTTTGATTAAATTAATTCGATCAAAAGGAACAAAGTAGAAAATTTATTTAATATTTATTGTTCCTGTTTGCTTGTTATTGTGGAAACGTATCTTACCACTTGGACATTTTAACTTCGACGGTTATATGACCTCTTGGACCTTCGCCTACATTGTTAAATGAATAAAGTATAATATAAACATGGACTCTCCAACATCCAACCCACGAACGCTCCCACATGCTCGCGCTCATAAAAACACACGTCCGTACTCATTCATAACACTATTTAAAAATAAACAGAATAGAAGAACACTCACCTTCTTGATATTCCGGTTTTCCAGATTCCGTTCGCCATATTACTCCATTAACTTGATAGCATTGTGGCTCTAAATGATGATCCAAGAAGCAGAGGGATGAGAGCTCAGCATGCAGGATAAACTCGAATTCTCACTCGACTATTGAACTGAATGCAAGCGATGATATTCTCGCATTCTAAGAAAACACCTCAATATATCCAAAAATCCCGCGTCTTGTTTCTCTTCACAAAAAAAACGGTAACCGTAACAGGAACGTTGGTTTATAATTAATGCTGACGTCACTATAAGCGTGAGACGATCAATATCTATTATTTTCATCAAACGAACATCAAAACAAGTATACTTTCATTCTCCATTTATTTTCTTTTATTTCTTTGTTAATTTGAAATGGGATTATTACACATTACTATAGAGTTAATGATATTCACTTAAATTAACAATCACTTAGATTAACAATTATATCTTATTAATTTTTTTGCCTAGTACAGACTGACAGATAATTGAAGTAATTTAATCAAACCCCCCGGTCATAATTTTAACATCGCGACTTCGATCAAGAATTTATAATCCTTGAACCGTTTTTTTATTGTTGTTGGATCATGTGAGATTGGTGACGTACAATGACCTTGATACTATCAGATTTTGCAAGTAATGACACAAAACCTGTCGCGGCGGGTTGATTTTCAAACCTGTTAGTCTTTTCCAGTTAAATTTAGTTTTATAACTTACGTTACGGTACATATGCACTATAAATATGCGGCAAACAAACACAAAATTTACACTATATTATTTCCATGAAACTAACAGTTTCTTTTCTTTGGTTATTAGCTAATTTTTCTTTTCTTTTTAACAGCCAAAAATTGAACTACACTAAACGTATATATTTTAGATTTTTAATTATGCTATATCACAGTTAATGACCATTTTTGGTTATGGAAAAGACATTATAGAGAAAAATGAATTTCCATGAAACTAACAGTTTCTTTTCTTTGGTTATTAGCTAATTTTTCTTTTCTTTTTAATAACAAAAATTGAACTACACTAAACGTATATATAATTTAGATTTTTTTTTTTTTAATTATACTATATCACAGTTACTGACCATTTGTGGCTATGGAAAAGACATTATAGAAAAAATGAATTTCCATTCCACAAGTGTAGGTTCCAGAAGTCAAGAAAATTTCTTCTTTTCTTGTTATAACCAACAGAGGTAAAAATGACAACCGTCACAATAGATACAACAAATGTAATAGACTAAGAGACGGAAAAACCTACATTCGATCCATATATACCAAAAAAAATTCCTTTTTTGAAAATCGAAAAAACTCGAATATAGAGTTTCAGATGTAAAATAATTAATTTAAATCAAGTGTTAGGAAATTTTTATAGTTAGACAAAACTGTTTGGTTTTTCAAAATATTGCGCAAAGACAAGTTTACGATACAACTTATTTCCGATACATTAATATCATTTATCATTGAGTTTAGAATGAATAAATTGCTAGTTTCATACTGCTAGACAATATTTCAATTGCTAGACTCATATGTTAAATTTGGTTATCAAAAAAAAGAATAACAGACCCGGACAAAAAAACACAATTTTACCTGGACGTGAAAAAGGACCAGACTACCGAATCGGAACGTGGAACGTGCGCAGCCTGAGCGCTCCTGATGCTCTTATAAGTCTGGAAACAGAGGCTGAGAGGTATAGGATGGATATTATTGCTCTACAAGAAATTAGACAGCCGATAATCGGAAAACAAGATTTAGATAGTCACTCTCTATATTGTAGTGGTCATCCTTCCCGAAGAGAATTTGGTACTGGCTTTCTTGTTGGTGCACGCATACAAGAAGCCGTGATGAAATTCATCCCGGTCAGTGAGAGGATCTGCTACCTACGTGTACGTGGTACATATAACAATATTTCTCTTATTGCCGTGCATGCACCTACTGAAGCTAAGACCGTCGACGAGAAGGATAATTTCTACATAGCACTGGAAGAGGTTATGAAACAAACACCAACACGCGACTTCATTATGGTTCTTGGTGACTTTAATGGACAGGTTGGAAGAGATATCTCTTATGGAAATGTGGTAGGTCCCAACAGCCTGCATTTGAATTCGAATGATAATGGTGAGAGAATGACTGAGTTTGCATTATCAAATAATTTGAGAATTGCCAGTACGTTCTTTCCGCATCGATCGATTCATAAACAGACTTGGGTCTCACCGAATGGAAACACTCGAAATCAAATTGATCACGTTCTAGTAACAGCAGGTTTCTTTTCGAGCGTTCGGGATGTGCGATCCTTTAGAGGTGCATACATCGGAAGTGATCACTTCCTTGTATGTGCAACGATAAGGTTCCACTTCCCAAATCCAGGCATTCCAAAATTCAATCAACGGAAACGTTTTAACATCTCATCATTAAAGAATGCTGAAACAGAAGAGAGATATCAAATCCATATTGCCGAAACATTGGAGAAATCAGAAACCATTAATGGAGACGTCGATAAGTCATGGTATTTGCTCAAAGATGCTGTTTTAAGCGCTGCTGAGGGAATACTTGGACGACCACAGAACCACTCCGAGAAGCCATGGATGGATCAAGCATGCCTTGACGCTATTCAATACAAAAGAGATTGCTATCTAAAGTGTCTACAAGGACGCAACACCAGGTCCACGAAGGAAAACTATAAACTGGCAAGACAAGCCGTTACAAAGCTATGTAGACGAGCGAAGAGAGAATGGTGGAAGAGACAGTGTGAGGAGATTGAAAGCTTCAATAAGGAACATCAATCGCGTAACTTCTTTCAACAGGTTAAAACCTTAAAGAAGGGCCCTCAAACTAGATCAACTGCTATTCAAAATGAAGATGGGGAGCTACATGTAGACCTTAAAAATATTTTAGATACTTGGGCCGCTTATTTTGAGAATCTTCTCAACTTAAGTGACCAGCAACAAGTCGGACGACGAGCAAAGCTTATTCGTGCGTCAAAGGTTCATGTAGACGAACCCACCAAAGAGGAATTCGATGCGGCGCTGTCAAAACTAAAATGCAATAAAGCACCTGGTATCGACGATATAACATCCGAAATGATTGTACATGGTGGCGAAACTCTATCCTTAAGATTGTTTGAACTTGTTCAAATGATCTGGCGGACTGAAACCATGCCACAGGACTGGAACACAGCTATGCTGATACCAATCCATAAAAAAGGTAATCGCCTACAATGTGCAAACTACAGAGGAATCGCTCTCCTCTGCACAGCATATAAGATCTTTTCCTACATTTTGCTATCCAAAATCAATCCTTTTGCTGAACAACTGTTTGGAGAATATCAGTGTGGCTTCCGGCGGGGCCGAGGTACCACCGATGCACTTTTCTCGATAAGGATGATTTTGGAAAAGTGTCGAGAGTTCAACATACCTGTGCACCAACTTTTCATTGATTTCAGGCAGGCCTACGACTCTCTCGAACGAGAGACTCTATGGTCTGCTCTGGTGTCGATGGGAATTCCTGGTAAACTGGTATCACTATGCAAAATGACAGTACAGAACTCTCAATGCTGTGTACGAGTAGAGAACGAAATATCAAAGTTTTTTAAAGTCGACTCCGGTTTAAGACAAGGTGATGCTATCTCTCCTATACTTTTTAATCTAGCCTTGGAATATGTGTGCCGTCAAAAGAAACTACCGACTAATAACAATATCTTGTCAATAAAATCAGTACAGATGATTGCTTACGCTGATGATGTTGTCATCCTCGGCCGAAGTGAAGCTGTTATGAGTGAGACTTTCAAGTCGCTTGAGAGTGGTGCTAGGAAAATTGGTCTGCAAATTAACTACAATAAAACCAAACATATGAATGTTTCAAGAGAGGCTGAGAAGAAAGATTTGATGTGCGGCGATGAACGAATTGAGGGAGTTGAATCTTTTAAATATTTGGGATCAATGCTTGACTCAAACAACAGCATACTTACAGATATTAAAGCTCGAATCGCTGCAGGTAATCGAACTTTCTACTCAATTAAACCTCTCCTTGGATCACCGTATGTATCAACTAACACCAAGCTCAAGTTATACAAGACATTGATTAGACCGGTTGTGATGTATGGGTCACAAACGTGGACCCTTACACAAAATGACGAATCGCATTTATCTGTATTTGAGCGTAAGATCCTACGCTACATATTTGGTCCACTTAAGACAGACGATGGGGAGTATAGAACCCGGTATAACTTTGAGATCAGAGACCTTCTTGAGGGTCCTGATATAATAGGTTGTATCCGTTCTAGTAGGATTGCTTGGTTTGGGCATGTTCTACGAGCCGATTCACAGTCTGGAATGATTAGAAAAATGTACGTTAGTACCCCAGGGAGTGGTAGACCGCGAGGTAGACCACGACTACAATGGGAGACTGACGTAATAAACGACCTTAAAAAAATCGGCTGCCATGGTAATTATGTCGCTGTTGCGAATGACCGTGGTGAATATTCAAAGCTGATTAACCTGGCAACGCTCCTACATGGAGCATGAACGCCTTTAAAAAAAAAAAAAAAAAAAAAAAAAAAAAAATTGCTAGTTTAATCGACGTTAAGGCGTTCAGGTATATAAAAAAAACAGTGAAGTTCGGTTTTATATCGGAAAGATTGTTTGAAGTAGATTTTCTTTTTGTTTTGTTGTTTTTTCTTTCTCATGCAAAGAAAAAAAAACATTGAATGTATAACAAAGCAAGATAATACTTCTTTGCATGTTAATGACTGTAAAAATAAACGCACAGCTGTTGTAAGGTTTTGGAAAGCTTCGTCGGGTAATTACGTTTGATATTTAGAGAATTCAATTTGAAATAATAGAGGGAACCAAAGCGGATGGAAATTTAACATGAGTTAATGTTAGTGAATTGCAAAAACAAAATAGCGATGTTTATATAGACAATATTTACTATAGGTAATGAAAAGTTTTACTATAGGTAATGAAAACTTTAAATCAATTACCATCTAAAATTAATTAGTGTAATGAGTTCAATTCTCTTCAAATATGTCTGTCCAGCTAATGAAAATTTAGTCAAACTTTAAGAAAAATAGGAAAACTATGAGTGATGGGGACTAAAAGAAATATGACTATTGATGATGAATGGATGAGAAACTATTATGAGCGGTACTGGATAATAAAAGAACTGACAACTATTAAAGCTGCGACTATGATACAATATGATCAGTCTATCCATTACATCTTTATGTGACAATTTTTAGTTGTAGAAAAAGGAAAGTGTAAAAAGTTCCACAAAATTATAACCCTTTCGTATGAATTAAAGGTCAAACGAAAGCGCGACCCACATTATTTGCCAACGATCATTCTTGAATAATTTCTATGATACGTTTGCATACAGTGTTTATATACCATACATAACATTAAGTGCTTGGAACGTTAATCGTATCGGGTTTGTTTTTCATAAGCGATATGGCTACAAAGATATCACTATGATAGCAACCCTATTCATTGAGCAGGGAGGAATGCAACTAAATTAGATTTCATTAAGAAATTTATGCACGCTGGCTTTAACATATCCTGGCCAACCCATGAAGCTAAGGATTCCAGAGATTACCGAAAAAACACATTTACGTCATTGTGACATCAAAATGACATCACGCTAAGTCACATCTTATGTAAGATCTGGGTCATATATAAGTCCTATGTATGTCATTATTTTACACTTATTTACGAAAGAACATGAACTAAACAATACTGACATAAATGTGATGTCTGAAGAGATATTCGTGACGTTGTTATGATATAAGATTGATATCATAGTAATATAAAAAATTTTTGTGGCGTATTCATTTTTACTTCAAATATAATAAAAAAACACTTACTCGTCAGTCATTTATTGCTCACTACTTGCCCACTATTCTATACCCTGCTAGGAAGCAATAACTAGCTATACGCAAAATTGTTCAAACTATATACAATTTAAATGGATATACCTCTAGTGAAATTTAACAAAATCATAATAAGGTCATATTTAAGTTCCAATTATGACATCTATCCAAGTAAAATTTAAGATCAGTGTGATGTCATGAAAGCATCATATAAATGACACCAGGTTATAGTCAAGACGAGTGTCAGTTGTATGTCAAATTTACGTAACAACTATATCACACATATATGACCTCTGTGTGATGTCATATTTACGTCTAGTGTTCGCTGGGTTGAGACTCTGTTGAAAAAAATATCTTGAAAGATGACATTTTTTCATTTTTTGTTTGAACCTTAAAATGATGGACCATAACAGCCGCTCTGGTATAACGCGATAGGCGTTTGCTTGTTCAGGTAAATTTAATTTGATCTCTGCGGAAGTACGTATTGTATTAGGCTCTTAGTCGGTAGCACATCATGTTTCCACTTTCCATGGAAACCATTTATAAAGCCCAAGCCGTAGTTTTATAGTTTCAAACAAGATGGGGAAACCAAAAAGAAATAGATGAGCCGATTGCGACTCATCTGGTAGCTTACAATAAAAGCATTAGATGTAGGATATGACGTAGTATCATTTGGTGCTAGTTAAATGTCATTTTAATTGGATTTATTTATTAAACTATTTATAAATATTTATAAATCGTCTATAAAAGTTAAATTGTAAAATTATATTGTTTTCCTACGCCCACAACTTATCAATTAATATTCATTCAAGTTTTATATAAATTATCAAGTCAAGAAAGGCATTTAAGAAGCCGATAAACAAAGCCAAACTGAATAATGAATTAATAAAAATATATGATGGAAAATTAAAAAAATAAATTTCAATTTGACAGCTATTTGTTTAATTAAATTGATGTATTAAGCCGGGCATTCATATACAACAGAAACAGAAACAGCAACCGAATTTCATACAAATTTGACAGATAAAAATTCGGTTTCTGTAAAATTTGTATGGAGTTCTGTTTCTGTTTCTGTTGTATGTGGTTTCAAGCCTTTATAAGTACTATCTCAAGGTTGATGATAATTGCAATAGTGACAATAGTGAATATTCGATTGGCACAAAATGAGGTTGCAATAACCGAACTCTTTAGTTTTAAGTTCATTAAACAAACTTTGGAAAATAAAAATTTTGTTTAATAACCAAAAACTTGTATATATGGACAGCATTTGTGAGAAATAATGGTTGTAATTTGCTATGTTATATATTATTTCTCGTTTCAGTAATTCAGTAACTAAACAAATAATTTATTAACTACAATTAAACAAGAAATCAACAAGGAATGAATTAAAAATGTTGAAGCCGACTTGGAGCTTTTCTGAACTGTTCACCAAAAGGACAGTACTGCACGAAAACTTACAGTTTTTGGTTCTTTGGTTTATGATTCGGCAATAGAATTTCGGTGTCTTTCTATCCTGCACAGGAAATTTTTTGGGCAATTAAAAATCAAAGCGAATTGCTATCAAAAGCTACCAGAAAATATGTTGCATAGTTTAAAGATTCCCTTACCTTATTGAATTACTCAATTTAATATTGTAACGAATATAGTTATTACTTCAAGTTTTGATTTTTTTAAATTGTGACACATATTGTAATACCTAAACAAATTTTAAGAAAAAAATGGCGACAATCTGTCAAACCTTGCGACGCTACGAAAGTGTTCGTGTGGTTCGTAGCTCAAAATCTATACTCTACTACCACTCCACACGTTTTGAATGGAGTTAATAATGCGCTACGTTGTACGTTTTGAAATAATCTTCCTACACTACACTATACGTACCACGTGAACAAGATATTAATCAAGGAATGTAATTTGAATTTCATTATACGCGTTGTGCTTGTAATTTTAGTGCGACTTACATTTCAGATCAAATTTTTAAAAGATTGTTTTATGTTAATCTTATAAACAAATTTATATGAATCAGTTTTCCGTCTAATTTCATTTAGATATATTACATTGCATTTACATTTGTAAAACGATATTATTGAAATATTGAGAAATATGTTATCAAAACCAAATTTTGTTCTTGCCAGATATTAACAAAGTTCTCAAACAGTTTTAATGTCATGAACGGAAACACTAATAAAAAAATTATTTGTAAAATGTAATTAAGATGAATGAAGGTTATACTTTGAAATACAAAAAAAAAAGAAAGTTTAAGTAATACGATATTTTTAATCTACAGACCGTAGAATTCTCCCTGAGTTTTTAGAGTACATATCCAACAGGTTACTTTGTTTTTAGATTTATTATGTATATAGACCATTCACTCATCAGGGGCCCTATTTTCGAACACATAAATGTGAATTTGGACAATATTTTGAAGTTTATGTTGCATAACATTAAACGGTAACGGTAAAGATTTTACGGAAAACGAATTTTACATTATTGTCTAAATTGTATTTAGACAATATTATGAAATTCGTTTTCCGGAAAATAGTTACCGTTACCGTTTAATGTTATGCAGTACAAACTTCACAATATTGTAAAAATTCACATTTATGTGTTTGGAAATAGGGACCCAGGATAGACAAGAGCAAAGGTTTATACTAAGTTTACACCAGTATTTAATTTGCTACGTATCAAATTTGCTAGCCATTTTCACCGTCATACTTTTTAAATTTGATACGGTGATGTAAACTCTTATTAATTAAGTATGACATATTAATTTTTAGCGCGTCCTTTTCATTGTTAATTTTTTGGTTAGGAAAAAATAATTTCCATATATATTTTTTATAAAAAACTGAAAACATTTATTATGTTAATGCTAAAATTTATTTTACTTTTAATTTCAGCAAAAAAATCACAACAAACATAAATATATATACATATATAAAATAAGTTGATTTATTTTTATTTTAAATGTCATACCTAATTTTAGTGTTCACACCGTAAAAATAATACCTATTTGCTACGTACCTAATTTGATACGTAGCAAATCATCCTACCAAATATTTGGTACGTACTTTTTTGATAACTGTTTACATCGACCATAGTCGACCTAATAAGTATAGTATGTACCTATTAGATCCTGGTGTTAACTTAGTATAAATACCGATTAAATTTACGACCCATATCATAATTGTTTGTAAAGTAATTGAATTCATTTTTAACATATTTTTTAAAACTTTTGCTACAATTATTGTGATCTTATTATATTAATAGTTGAGTAAATTATAAAATATATAAATAAAGTTATAATATTTTATTTGTGCTTAGGTATATAACTTCGCTAAAAATTATGACAATTTTTTTTATTACAAAAATATGGAAAAAATTTAGTGAAAAAATTAGTCTTCAAAGAATAATTAATTAATCACGCACTTGATCCCAAATTAAAATTTTAAAAACTTTATAAATATAATTATCAGTTGTATCTACATTTAAAAATAACCCTTTTGATCCTCACTGACCCAAAATAATTGACTGAAAATCAATCTAAACTTATTGGCGGGCAGCATGAAAGAAACGATGACCTTATAAATTTAATAACCTAATAGATTAAGTATCCTACAAAGTCTTACAAGTTTTTTTCTATTGATATATTTTAGACGTGAAGCTGTTAATTAAAGCTTAGGGCATTCAATATCGATTATCGAAATATAGGTAATAAGTAAACTAAACGCAACTGATTTAGTTCGTAACTTCGGCTAGGCGAATTCGATATTGATTCTTAGTCTGGTTGGTCAAGTTTAATATTGATATTTGTTTGCTTCGTTTATTGATTACTATGCACATGTGGTTAGATTAAAGATTTTTTAAAATAATCTACTAAATGATCAATCGGTACATGGGCGTTGACTATTGGTTTTTGTAAATCAGTAAAAGTTTATAAATCAAAATTATGAAGGGCATAACAACAAACACTTGTAGTGGGCGTATATTAAAATCAAATATATAACTTATAACCACTACACTTTTCAAAACACAATTTAGGAGTCACACAAAATAATTATAACAAATTGAGAACTAAGTGTACATCAATAATTATTGTAACAAAAAACACATAATCGAAACAAGTTATAAATTATTTACTGTAAAATATTTAGTATATAAGCTAGGCAAAAATCATATTTTATTCTTGTTCTTCTACTGCTTGTACAACATTAAAAATAATATTACATTGTTGTTAATAAATTTATTGAAACCAAAAAAGTTTGTGAAGTGTTTTTAATAATTAAAATAGGATCCTCAACCCCAGGGTTGGTGAGATTACTATAGTGGTGACCGACGACGTGAGTGATCATGTCTCAGTATTATTCTGTGTTTAGAAACTTTTTCAAAGTTCTAAATCAATTACAAGCAGCAACAATTTATTTTCGTCATGTTAAATATTAAAATATATGTACATACTTACAAATAAAAACATGATAAGAACAAGCAACATTAAGCCCAAAAAAAATAAACATCAAGATTTTTTGGATAAAATTGTAAACATCGAAAACACATCTGACATCAACATTGTTTACAACAACAACTATTTACTTATATTTTATTTCATCGTATGCAGCAGCAACAATATTATTTGCAACAACGTATACATACATTTTATTGCAGTGCAACTCAACAATATTTCATTTAAGGCAGAAAACGTTTTGAAAACATTAGTACCTGAAATAACATATCAACAAAATTATGTACGATACTTAATATGCAGTTATTACAAGTAAGCTGATTGATTCTTCAGATAAACATTCTTCATTGGACAACAAAATGATGTATATAGTTATTATTAAAATAAAAACCGAACCGTAATTTATTTTAATAATAACTATATACATTTAATTTTTTTATTTTAAAAATTTTTCTTTAATATTTGAAGTTCAAAAGAAAATTTTTAATAAATAATTACCATATTTTGCAAAAATATTTCAAAATTAATTTTCAATTGTATATATTCCATATACATAAACTATATCTAATATCTAGGATTAATTAATTTAGAATCAAAACATTTTAGGTAGATTTCATATTTTTTGTATATTTGGTTAACATTCATATAATTAACAAATACATACATGCAAATATTCGAAAATATTATATTTTCCAAAAACATAAGAATTGAGTTCTGGTTTCAAGTTTAATGTTAAAAAAATAATCCTCATCTATATAACCTAAGATAGATAATCGGTTGAAAAGTTTTTAGCTTCAATCAGTCAAAATTATTTCGTATTTCAATTATATTTTTGACAGTATTTTTTTTTAAATTTCGCGATAGTTCCAAATGAGAGTTGCTAAATGTAGGCGACTATACGTGCAGATTACCAAGGATTTTTGTCCACGTACGTTCATGCCAAAATGATTCAGTGTTATTTTAGTGTTTAATTGTTTATTTTTCTTGCAGTGAAGCAAGATGACGTTTTTAAAAATAGAAAAAATTTCACAATTAAACAGAACCTCAATTTTTCATAAACATCCACTCCTCTCGGCTAAACATTTCATCGTACATCAACAGTTAGTCAACACACACGTAAACACCTGCTTTTGGTCAATATTGGGCTATGACTCAATCTTCAAAGCTGTGTTGTCGTTTCAAGGCCCCTAGTAACCTCTTTACTCTTTGATGGTGTTGTTTCTCTACAGAACAAGTTAAACACCATTAAATTGACATTTTGCCAAACATATATGGCAACAATTATTCTAGATTCGTACAAACCATCTGATAGATTTTTTTTTCTACATTGATCACATGTACCACCATCAGATGCAGTCGTACATACCATCTGATAGCATTTTTTTACATCGATCACATGCACCACTATCAGATGCATTGAACCTACACTACGCCAGAATCACTTGGTCAGGTTCAAACTTCAAAATCATCACACACCACGATAAAAGCTGTGATTAAAATATAATTGATGTTGTTGTTCCTTCATTCAACAAGTGAACTCCATCAACGTTTATTTCGCCAAACTCACTTGGCTTGAATTTCAAATCTATATCAATGTCAGATTTTAATTGGTTGCAGATAGATTCAATGACTTTTCCAAAGAAATTTGTTTTTTTTTTCATTACAGATATATAGCTTCTAACGATTTGTCGGAATAATGCATTCCAAGTTAGACGAATCGTTAAAATTATTTCGCCATACTCATTTGGCCTACTTCACTCAATCATTCTTTCCAGCCAAATTCACTTGGCCATTTCAAGGATCCATTTACCAGACTCACATGGTAGGATCAAACTTCAGAATGATTCTCTTGTCAAAGGTGTCCTAGCTTCAGCAACCCCGCTGGCTAGTTTAATGAATACTTCATCACACCACTTTGACAACTTCTCAAAATTCAAATGAAACTTCAAACACTTGGAACATCAGTCATTCACTGTCTTATCTCAAAGGGGGCCTTTTCTAAGAGGAGGGTGATGTAGTGGACGTATATTAAAATCAAATATATAACTTATAACCACTACACTTTTCAAAACACAATTTAGGAGTCACACAAAATAATTATAACAAATTAAGAACTAAGTGTACATCAATAATTATTGTAACAAAAAACACATAATCGAAACAAGTTATAAATTATTTACTGTAAAATATTTAGTATATATAAGCTAGGCAAAAATCATATTTTATTCTTGTTCTTCTACTGCTTGTACAACATTAAAAATAATATTACATTGTTGTTAATAAATTTATTGAAACCAAAAAAGTTTGTGAAGTGTTTTTAATAATTAAAATAGGATCCTCAACCCCAGGGCTGGTGAGATTACTATACACTGGTTAAATATGCCATACTATGGCCAAACGGTTTATATTACATATCAGGATCTTAATACGTACGTGCCAAGACCGGTTCCGCCTCGTGATTTCTAAGCTAATCTATTTATTACAAACAGATTGTTATATATTTCATTTTGATATTATTTCAATCATTAATTTATACAACGGTGCTTTTTGCACGAGTTTTATATAAAGATCAATTCCGTTCTCTCATTTGCGGAAGCGGATTGCATCTTATTCTATACATCCACATAGATAAAAATAAAGTCGTATTTTAATCTGATCCAAATTATATGAGTTGAAAATGTATATGATGCATATATGTACAAATTTTAAAATTTTACTATACAGAATTTTATTGTTTCAAACAATTAGTTTCGTTAAAACTTATAATTAAAATTAGGTGATATATCTAAATAACTAAAATCTATCTTTCTATCTACTATCTAAAAACTTATAGTTTTAACGAAACTTATTTTAGGTTAATTCATTTACAATAAATATCAATTTCATAAATTTATATTCTTTAATTCATTCAATACAATTTTATAATAATTACACTATTAATTAATGATTCAAATTCATTACATTAATACTTTAATAACTATTGTTAAATGGGTCAAAAATTGTTACCAACGCAACAAAATAATATCAATTAAAGCAAGTAGTATAAAATAAATTTTTATTTCTTGAGATTGTCACCTTTCATTTTTAAGAGCTGTCAACTTAATTATTCACACGCGTCTTCTAAATAATTAAATTAAATTTTAAGATTTGCAAATATTAAAACTGGGTTATCAATCAGTTAAAAAGGTAACAGATTTGGCGACGAGGATACTGGAAGTTAAAAGTAAGTTATTTACGTTTTTATCCTCCAACGATGGAAGAATCAATAAAAAAAATCCTTGAACAAAACGCTGCGTTACTACGTGTAATCGAAAAAGAATAGCTGGACTTCAACCAACAGCAAAATGCTCCACCAGTGAATCAATCCGAAGCAATAATTGAATCCCTTTCAAGAGCGATTCATGATTTTACCTACGATCCAGACAATGGGGATATTTTCGACGTGTGGTTTTCACGGTACGAGGATTTGTTTAGAGAAGATGCTAAAAATTTGGATGAGTCTACTCGCGTACGATTACTCATTCGCAAATTGAACGCAAAAGCATATGAGCAGTATGTCAATTATATTTTGCTGAAACATCCACGGGAATATAGTTTCGACGAAACAATCGTTCATCTGAAGAAAATTTTCGGACGGCAAACATCATTATTCAACTTACGTTTCAATTGTTTACAATTCACGAAAAACAATTTGGCCGATTTCGTGTCATACGCCGGACAAGTCAACAAACAATGTGAAAGTTTTGATCTGAAAAAAATCACATCAGATCAGCTCAAATCATTGATTTTTATTTGTGGTCTTCGATCGTCGAAAGGCAATGAAATTCGAACACGATTTCTCAGCAAGTTCAACACAGATGAAAATGTAACTTTAGAAAAGCTCATCGAAGAATGTTCACTTATAATCAATCTCAAACGAGATACAAATTTGATTGAACACCCTCATTCAATTAAGGCTGTTCAAGCAATCAAAAAATCAGTGAAATCAAAGCCAAATAAAAAGAAACATGGAAACCAAACAACGATGTGTCATCAAAAAGCGGAACTGGTCCCAAATCACCATGCTGGAGTTGTGGTGGGATGCATTTTTCAAATTGTTCTTTCAAAAATCACAAGTGTACACACTACACAATGTCATAATATTGGTCACAAAAAGGGCTATTGTGCATGTTTCAATAGTTCAAATAAAAATGATAGAACATCAATATCATCGAAAAGTGTATTTTTATCTAATCAACTAGATGTTACCAATACAAAACGTAAATATGTCACAGTCAAAATCAATGATGTATTTATCGATCTGCAAATAGATACAGCGTCGGATGTAACAATCATATCCAACGCGAATTGGGCTAAACTTAGTTCGCCTTCAACACAACCGACAACTCATTCAATCAAGAGTGCGTCAGGAAATCCTATCAACATTGTTGGTGAAGTATTTGTCAAAATGACTTGTGAAATTTGTAACAGTGTCAAAGATGATCCACCAGTCACATCAGAATTCCTCAAAGCAAATCTCCAAACGTTTTTGAAGATTCATTAGGTTGCTGTACAAAAGTACAAGCGAAATTGTACCTCAAACAGAATGCTCGACCAATTTTTTGTGCAAAACGTTCTGTACCATATACAGCGCAAGAAAAATTCGAGCGTGAACTCAATCGCTTTCAAGAGTTGGGTATTATATCACCAATTGATTCCTTCTGAGTGGGCCGCACCAATCGTTGTCGTACAAAAAAGTAGTGGTGATGTTCGCATATGTGCAGACTACAAAACAGGTCTCAACGAACAACTTGAATTAAATCAACATCCATTTCCATTATAGACGATATTTTCACAAAGCTAGCAAATTCAACCGTTTTCAGTTAACTTGATTTATCAGATGCATTTTTGCAAGTCGAAGTTGATGAAAAATATCGCAAGATTCTAATAATCAATACTCATCGTGGACTTTTTCAATTCAACCGTCTACCACCAGGCGTAAAGTCAGCTCCTGGTATTTTTCAAAGTATTGCTGACTCCATGATCGCTGGACTAAACAATGTCGCTGCGTACATGGACGATATTATCGTTTCTGGTAAAAATCATGCAGAACATCGTGAAAATCTCTTTAAGCTTTTGGAACGCATCCAAGAGTATGGGTTCAAATTGCGAATTAACAAATGTTCTTTTGGATTGTCTAAAATCAAATTCCTGGGAAATATTGTCGATAAAGTTGGTCTTCGCCCAGATCCAGATAAAGTCGAAGTAATTCAACAAATGCCAGCACCTCATGACGTTTCAACACTTCGATCTTTTCTGGGTGCTATAAATTATTATGGCAAATTCGTTCCAAGTTTGAAAAATTATCGAGGTCCACTTGATGATTTGTTAAAGAAGGACGTAAATTTTGATTGGTCAAACAAATGTAAACAATCTTTCGAGAAACTCAAAACCATTCTCGCATCTGATTTGTGGATAACACATTACAATCCAGAACATGAAATCATTGTAGCTGCTGATGCATCATCGTATGGATTGGGTGCTGTCATATTACATCAATTTCCGGATGGAAGTCAAAAAGCCATCTACCATGCTGCAAGATCATTAACACCCTCAGAGAAAAATTATGGGCAAATCGAAAAAGAAGGGTTAGCTTTGATTTTTGCAGTAACAAAATGATCTTCGGTAGGAAATTTTATTGCAGACCGATCATAAACCTCTTCTCGCAATTTTTGGTTCCAAATTCCATGGAATTCCTGTGTATACAGCTAATCGACTACAACGTTGGGCAACAACACTCATTGCATATGATTTTACAATCAAACACATTTCATCGGAAGGATTTGGTCATGCCGATGTTCTATCACGATTAATCAACGAACATTCGCGAAAAAATGAAGACTATGTTATAGCATTTCAATTTCATTTGGTTCACATCATTTTCAATTTCAATCGAAATTGAAAATGATGTGAACCAAATTTTTAACGACGTAACCAAAGTCTTACCATTATCATTCCAAATGGTTCAAAGTGCAACAGAAAACGATGTCGTGCTGCAATCCGTTATCCAATTCATTCAAAACGGGTGGCCTAAGAAGCAGAATCGAATTGGAAATGAAGCTGTCGCAAAATTTTTCAATCGGAAAAATTCATTGACTGTCGTATCACGCTGTCTCATGTATGGGGAAAGAACCGTCATTCCGTCAATTTATCAACAACGCTTAATGAAACAGTTCCACAAGGGTCATCCAGGAATTGAAGCCATGAAAACCTTGATGCGATCATACGTATTTTGGGCTGGAATTGACCAAGACATTGAGGATTACGTCAAACGTTGTACAAATTGTGCTTCAACATAGCAAAATCTCCAATGAAACCTTTACTTCATTCTTGGCCAGCAGCGACAAAACCTTGGGAGCGAGTTCACATCGATTACGTAGGTCCAATCAATGGTCAGTTCTACCTCGTAATCGTAGATGCGTATTCAAAATGGCCCGAAATGATCAAGACATCAAAAATCACATCATCTGCAACGATCGCAAATTTAAAGCGAGTTTTCGCTAATTTCGAAATACCAGAACAATTGGTTTCAGATAACGGCACACCAGGGGCGTACACAAGGGGGAGGGGGGTATATAGTGTTAACCATAATAAAATATAGATTAACGTTTCTGAATACCACACGATACGATGGTAACTAGGGAACTAAGGTTTTTGAGTATTGATCAATTTTCTTTGATCATTTTTTGAACCCTAGCTTTAAAGTTTTGAGGATAAAAATTATCATTGTAGACTCACGCCGGTAAGACATTCCAGAGATACCAGACTCTGTTAAAAATTAACTTTGACAAGCGACAGATCTAAATCCTGTCACTCGAACCGTAAAATATGGGCTGTTATTGATACTCTGTTGTAACGTGCGAAGTTTGCAGACTCAGAATCAATCGATTTGATCCAGGCAGATGCCAGTTCATCCATAATGTATTTGTCAAATACCATCAAATCATTGACATAGAAAGAATCAACCTCATTAGTAAAATTTGAATCGCCAATCAATTTAACAGCTCTATACTGTATAGAATTAAGACACTTCAAACTACTTATATGTATGCTGCACTCCATATGTGAGAATAATATTCCATTCATAGGGACGATTAATTCTTTACGGAAGCCGTATTGTGTTTCATATAGTTTTTGACGACTTGAGAAGCTCATACTATTAAATTAATGTATTTCTCAAATATTTTAGCAACAACCGACAAGATTGATATGGTTTGTAATTTGTTGGATCCGTTTTAGCACCTTCTTGGAACTGGCTGTACGCTAGCCATTTTCCAAAATATTCCCTTCTTATATGACAAATAGAACATTTTAGTGAGGATTGCTAATTCCTTAGCAAATGTTTTAAGAATAATTGAAGGAATACTATCTGACCCAGATGCCTAATTATTTTCCCGATTATATTTTTATGAAAAATGATCCGCTCAATTTTTTTTAGAAACTATAGGAATTGGTTTAGGTTTCAAATTAGGCTCTACTAATGGTTTTTCAAAAGTTGCGTGAACTATTCTTGGTTGCTCAGCAAACTTAGTAGCTTCTATGATGAAAAGTCTATTTTCAAGCAGGTTTAATAACATGTGAAAATGGTTTTTTTCCTCTAGTGTAAAAAGAATTGTTGTTGCTATCATATTTTCATATAATTTTACAAAGTTTTAAAAACACAGCAACCATAAAAAAATTGAATATGAATTTTGATTGTTATTTTGTCGATTTCTAATTTAATAACTTCTAATAATAATTTACTATTATAGAAAATAGTACATTATTTAATTAGGAGCTAAAGTGATACTTTTTGTGTTGAGTCTATACTTTGACGGTCGACCGCAGGGAGGCCGACAATTATAGACGAAACACAAAAAGTCACTTTAGCTCCGAATTAAATACACTATTTTTTCGGCAAACGTTTAGATTTTTTATAAATATGAAATTAATACATCAAACTTTTTATAAATATGAATTTGTATCGTCATAATTACTTCCAAAAAAGAGAAAAAAAAACATTTAAATTTGTATGAATAAAATTTTTTTATCAAAGCAGCCTTTCCAAAATTTCATAATATTAGAATCAACTTATTTTTTGTTGTCATGGTTATACAATATGTTTGAAAAAATAAAAAACTAACAAATAACAAATGCTACTTTACAGCCTCCGTAATATAAAATAAAAATGGCGTTACTTTTACTGTCGCTAGACGTTACTTTTGCTGTCAGGCTAAAAAGTAAGACTTTAACTAACTCCCTAGCGGCAGTAAAGTTAAACTTTACAGCCGTTTGCCGAAAAAATTGTATTTCCCACTCAAGATAAAAACATTTTACGTTCGTGAAATTGCCCCACTCGACGCTAACACGTCTCGTGAACGAGAAAGAAAAAGCAGCGTTTTCATCTCTTTTAGCAAATGTACTGTTCTCTACATCTATTAGTTTTCTACATACATTTCTTTCTATTTGGTATAATCTAAGGTTTTCATCAGTTTTGTTTTGGTTATACTTTTGAAAAGCATTTTTTAAAATTTTTATTGCAATTTAACATTTACTGGAAACCCACATATCAGTCTTCGGAACGATCAATTGAAATGTATTATATTTGGAAAACTAGGAGCAGAAACGTTTGAACTAAACATATACGTAAGCCCATGCCAGTCTGCAGTTTTATAATCCCAAACAAGACTAGGATTACATTTAATCTGCTTAGGAACTTATAAATTTAAATATGTAAAAATCAAATTATGATCTGATCCACCTAAAAGTTCTGATACTTTAAATTACCAACGAAAGATCATTTGTCAAAAAAAATCAAGCAATTCGGTACTTTGAGACCTGGAATGCCAGGAACTCTGGTCCATTATCTGAGTTAAAAAAATATTGTTGTACTAGAATGTTTGAATAAATTTGTTCCCTTCTCAATAATGAAATCTGAACAAAAATATTTGTTTTCCAAGGCAGCCAAATTGCCCCTTAGAAACAAACATAGATTATTAAAAACTTGGATCCATAACAAAAATCCATTAAATCGTTTCCAATATCTACAGGCCAATAGGATATCAAACCAGATAATCGAAAACAAAAACAACAGGAATTGACAGAGCGAAAGCCGCAAAACATTCTACCATGTCAGATCCTGACAAAAGTTTTAACTGTGCCATTAATTCTTTAAAGTGTGGTACCAAATCTTTTTTTTCCTATTATTGATAGTCATTTAATCGTCACTAACCCAGCAAGAAAAGCCACATTGTCCGCGGGACGCTTTGCTTTGAACTCGACCGTTTTAGAAACTCCTACAGAAATACAACAAATTCATTCTTCAGGAGTTAATATGAAAGATCTTTATTTCAAATCAAACTACATTCCTCCTATTATTCTAAAAGCATTTTTAAAAGAACTTGCTCCTACTCTTACCAAAATTTTCTACAAATCCTTTAGGTTAGATGGATATTTCTCTTCCGTGCTGGAAGTTAGCCAATGTCCTGATTTTTTTCCCATTTGTAGGATACTTCATTTCAAACGAAAAGCGGGTAAAAACTTGGCAAGTGCGGGCTTTTTCTCATTTAATTGTAGAAGTGTATTAAATTACAATTTATTTCAAAATGATCGCAACAATTATTTTTTTACTAACTACCAAAAAGATGTTGAATTTTGTTTAAATGAATCTGCCATTCATCGGCTTTAGTATACTGTAAAATCGATGGAATTTCAGCCTTCTGATCGTTTCGAAAATCCGAAAAGCAATACCATATTTTCTGAGTTTCAGGAATATTTTCACACGTCCCGGGGACATTCAATCCACAAAGGTTTAAAAAGCATTCATCAACATCTCAACACGCATGTCGTTGTGGTACCTAGGTCTTAAAAGGTATCTATGTATGTTGTTGTAATTTCTACAAAACACTTTTTATTAAAAAAAATTCTTTGGACCCCCCCCCCCCCAAACTTTTTCTGTGTGCGCCCCTGCGGCAAACAATTCACCAGTGCTCGTTTCAAACAATTTTGTCTGGAAAACGGAATTGATCAAGTTTTCACTCAACCTTACCATTCTCAATCCAATGGTCAGGCAGAGCGATTCGTTCACACGTTAAAGCAAACTCTTCAAAAACACGAAGGAGAGGAAATATTAGATGATGAGGTTCTAAATTCATTTTTGTTATACTATCGAACAACACCAAATCGAAATGTATCAAGAAATGAATCGCCATCGTAAATCATGTTTGGACGTACTCTAAGGACATCAAATGATTTGCTACGAAGACCTTCAACTGTCATCGTAAACAGTCGTAATTATGTTCAAGAACGTCTATTCAATACAAAGCATGGTGCGAAAGATAGAGCTTTCAATAATGGAGATTTCGTATATGCGCAAGTGCACACGCAAAACAAAATGGACTGGGTCCCTGGGAAAGTCATCGAAAGAATCGGTGGTGTAATGTACAATGTTTGGTTAACCGGCAATCGTACAGAACTCTTCCGATTCCACATAAACCAATTAAAGGAACGGTATAGACAAAATCAAGAATCATGCCAAACAACTCCAATACCGTTTGATGTTTTAACTGAAGCATTCGATCTACCGAAAATCCCTGCCATTTCAATTGTGGATGCAAATATTTCTATAGATGCAACTAATTCTCAATCCGAAATTGTTGAGCAACTACCATCGTCATCCGATCAACTATCCTTACGGAGATCAACACGAGATCGCCGTATTCCACAACATATTTCCGACTACCATCTTACTTAAAGGGGGAGATGTTACCAACGCAACAAAATAATATCAATCAAAGCAAGCAGTATAAAATAAATTTTTATTTCTTGAGGTTGTCACCTTTCATCTTTGATTGATTGTATTGATTAAAGTTAAATAATAAACTTTTGCTAATAATAAAACTGGGTTATCAATCAGTTAAAAAGGTAACAAAAATAAAATTGAACCTAAGCATCTTCTGATAATTATTGTTCAAAAATCTTATTATAAAAAGCAATACAGATTTAAATCTTGGAAGTTTTTCCAGATTTATTTACGAATTTATGGGTAACTTGTATGATATTGATTTATGACATACAACGATGTAATATGAATAACGATATCTAATCATCTATTATCTAATCAGACCTTGAGACAACTTAATTGTTTACTTTTAAAATACCCTTTTCGTATTATTTATTCGTTTTCTTACGTCTAGCAAAGACCTTGATCTTGGTTAGAACAAGATGTACCGACATTGCAAATTTGTGTTTACTATTTATTATTCTATGAGAATGTAAACAAAATATATTTATAAATCTTTATTTAACTTGGCATTTATATTTCGTATTTCTTAATTAATAGTTTAATTAATAATCATGAATATAATTTTTCTCGTTCTCGAAAATATAATTTTCAAAACAGTTTGCAATTTTCGTTTGTTATTTATAGTTTGAGATTTATGTATTAATAGATTTTATTAACTCGTGGACAGCTGTGTGAACTTGGAATCCGAGCTTAAGAGAAAAAAAAGAAAATTATTTTTGGAAACTACAAACGACGTAGATGATGGTAGAAAATTTTTTTTGTTTGTAGTTGTAATAAATTTCACTCAAATCATAAAAATGGTTATTTCCTTGTACACAGTGTTTATTTTGATAAGTCAAGTATACAAGATTGTTCGAAATCGTTTGTAGTTGTTTGGAGTAACGATAAATATTTTTAAAAAACTTTGGCGTAGAAATAAAAATTTCTAAATTTGCAGTTAAACAAAAAGTTTAAATATTCATTTGATCTCGGAAACTACAAACCACGTAGATGATTGTAGTAAAAAATTTTTGTTTGTAGTTGTAATAAATATCACTCAAATCATCAAAACAGGCAAATCCTCTATACACAGTGATAATTTTGATTATCCGAGTATACAAGATTGCTCGAAATCGTTTGTAGTATTTTGTAGTAATAATAAATATTTTTGGAAATTTTTTTTCCACTCAAAAAATATAAAATGTACAGTACAGTTGAGCAAAAAGTTGAAATATTATTTTGATCTCAAAAACTACAAACGACGTAGATGATTGTAGTAAAATTTTTTTGTTTGCAGTTGTAATAAGTATCACTCAAATCATCAAAACAGGTGAATCCCCTATACACAGTGATATTTTTAGTAGCCTGAGTATATAAAATCATTAGAAATCGTTTGTAGTATTTTGTAGTAATGATAAATTTTTTTTGGAAATTTTGTTTTCAAACCTCACTCAAAAAATAACAAAATGTATAGTTCAGTAAAAAGTTGAAATATTCTTTTGATCTCAGAAACAACAAACGATGTAGATGATAATAAAATGGTAGTAAAATGGTAGTAAAATTTGTTTGTTTGTAGTTTTTATAAATATCACTCAAATCCTTAAAACAGGGAAATCCCCTACACACAGTGATAATTTTGATAATCCCAGTATACGAGTTGTTTTTTTAGTAATGATAAATTGGAAATTTTTTTCACTCAACAAATAAAAATATGTACAGTTGAGCAAAAAGTTGAAATATTCTTTTGATCTCGGAAACTACAAACGACGTAGATGTTGGTAGCAAAATTTTTTTGTTTGGAGTTGTAATAAATATCACTCAAATCCTTAAAACAGGAAAATCCCCTACACACAGTGATATTTCGATAATCCGAGTATACAAGATTGTTCGAAATCATTTGTTGTTTTTTTTAGTAATGATAAATATTTTTGGAAATTTTTTTACTTTAAACATAAAAAATGTACAGTTGAGCAAAAAGTTGAAATATTCTTTTGATCCCAGAAACTACAAACGACTTAGATGACTGTAGTGAAATTTTTTGTTTGAAGTTATTACAACTGAAATTATCAAAACAGGTGATTCCCCTATACTCAGTGATAGTTTTGATAATCCGAGTATACAAGATTGTTCGAAATCGTTTGTAGTATTTTGTAGTAATGATAAATATTTTTGAAAATTTTTTTCACTCAAAAAAAAAAAACAATGTACAGTTGAGCAAAAAGTTGAAATATCTTTTGATCTCAAAAACTACAAACAATTTAGATGATTGTAGTAAAATTTTTTAGTTTGTAGTTTTAATAAATATCACTCAAATCCCTAAAACAGGTAAATGATAACCCTACGTACAGTGGTAATTTTGATAATCCAAGTATACAAGATTGAAATCGTTTGTAGTTTTTTGTAGTGCGGATAAATATTTTTAGAAGTTTTTTTGTAGCCACAAAATTTAAAAATATAAATTTATGCCAAAAATTGACCAGCTACAAATAAAAAAATTTTTTACTACAATTATCAACGTCGTTTGTAGTTTCTGAGATCAAAAGAAGCATTTCACTTAACTACCAATTTTTTATTTTTCGAGTGAAAAACAAATTTCCAAAATTATTTATCATTGGTACAAAAAGCAACAAACGATTTCGAACAATCTTGAATATGTACTTGGATTGTCAAAATTATTACTGCGTGTAAGTGACTAGCCTGTTTTGGTGATCTGAGTGATATTTATTACAACTAGAAAAAAAATGTACTACAATCATGGACGTCGTTTGTAGTTTCTGAGATCAAAGGAATATTTCAACTTTTTACTCAACTGTACATTTAAAATTATTTTGGCTACAGAAAAATTTGCAAAATTATTTAATATTACTACAAAATACTACAAACGATTTCGAACAATCTTGTATACTTAAACTATCAAACTTATCACTGTGTGTAGGGGAATCCCCTGATTTGATGATTTGAGTGTTATTTATTACAACTACAAACAAAAACTTTTTACTACAATCACTTACGTCGTTTGTTTTTTTTTGATATCGAAAGAATATTTCAGCTTTTTGCTCAACTGTATATTTTTAAATTTTTTGAATGAAAAAAAAACTCCAAAAATATTTATCATAACTACAAAATACTACAAACGATGTTGAAGGATCTTGTATACTCGGATTATCAAAATTATCACGAATCAAATGTATTCAAAATTATCAGGAATCAAATGTATTGATAATTTCAGTGACATTTATTACAACTCCAAAAATAAACTTGTGTATGTACTTGTATTATGTGAATTATCACTAGGTGTAGATAACTCACCTGTGTTGATGATTTAAGTGATATTTATTACAACTACAAACAAAATAATTTTACTACAATCATCAACATCGTTTGTGGTTTCTGAGATCAAATAGAATATTCCAACTTTTTGCTCAACTGTACATTTTGTTATTTTTGAGTGAAAAATGAAGTATATATATCATTATAAAAAATATATATCATTACTACAAATAACTACAAACGATTTTGAACAATATTGTATACTCGGATTATCAAAATTATCATTGTGTGTAGGTGACTCAAATATTTTGATGATTTGAGTGACATTTATTACCAAACAAAAAATTTTTACGACAAGCATTTTTGTCGTTTGCAGTTTCTGAGATCAAAAGAATATTTCATGTTTTTGCTCAACTTGACATTTTTTTGAGTGAAACCAATTTCCAACAATGTTTATCATATCTATAAAATACTACAAACAATTTCGAACAATCTTGAATACTTGGATCATCAAAATTATCACCGTGTATAGGGGATTAACCTGTTTGGATGATTTGAGTGATATTATTCACTACTACAAACCAAAAAATTTCACTGCAATCAGCTACGTCGTTTGTAGTTTCTGATATCAAAAGAATATTTCAACTTTTTGCTCAGCTGTACATTTAGTTATTTTTTGAGTAAAAACAAATTTCCAAAAATATTTATCATCACATATTGTATACTCGGATTATCAAAATTATCACTGTGTGTAGGTGATTCACCTATTTTGATGATTTGAGTGACATTTATTACAACTTCAAACAAAATATTTTTACTACAATTATCTACGTCGTTTGTAGTTTCTGAGAGCAAAAGAATATTTTAACTTTTTGCTCAACTGTAAATTTTTTTAGTTTTTGCGTGAAAAATTTTTTTAAAAACATTTACCGTTATGATAAAATACTACAAACGATTTCAAACAATCGTGCATACTCGGATTATCAAAAATATCACTGTGTTTAGAGGATTTATATGTTTTAACGATTTGACTGATATTTCATACATACAACTCCAAACAAACAAATTTTATTACAATCATCTGCGTCATTTTTAGTTTCTGTAATCAAAAAAATATTTTAACATTTTGCTCAAATGTTCATTTTTATTTTGTTTGGCTAAAAACAAATTCGAATTGTATTAAATTATGGAGTTGTACTAAATATCACTTAATATATTAAAACGGGTGATTCCTCCACATACAGCAATAATTTTGATAATACAAGTATACAAGATTGTTCGAAATCGTTGAAAGTTTTTTGAAGCAATGATTAATATTTTTGAAATTTTTTTTTTACTCAAAAAATAAAAAATTTTCAATAAAGCAAACATTTGAAATTTTCTTTCGATCTCAGAAACCACAAACGATGTTGATGATTGTAGTAAAATTTATTGTTTGTAGTGTTAATAAATATCGCTCAAATCATCAAAACAGGTGCAATCATCTAAATCGTTTGTAGTTTCTGAGATCACAAGAGTATTTCAACTTTTTGCTCTTCTGTACATATTTTTATTTTTTGAGTGAAAAAAACTTTCCAAAAATATTTATCATTACTAAAAAAAACAGCAAATGATTTCGAACAATCTTGTATACTCGGATTATCAAAATTATTACTGTGTGTAGGGGATTTTCCTGTTTTAAGGATTTGAGTTATATTTATTACAACTACAAACAAAAAAATTTTACCAACATCATCTACGTCGTTTGGAGTTTCTGAAATCAAAAGAATATTTCAACTTTTTACTAAACTTGTTATTTTTTGAGTGAGTTTCGAAAAAAAAATTTTTCAAAAATATTTATCATTACTAAAAATACTACAAACGATTTCTAACGATTTTATATACTCAGGTTATCAAAATTATCACCTGTTTTAATTCACCTGTTTTAATGATTTGAGTGATATTTATTACAACTGCAAACAAAAAAAGAATCATCTAAATCGTTTGTAGTTTCTGAGATCAAATTAATATTTAAACTTTTTGTTTAACTGCAAATTTTGAAATTTTTATTTCTACGCCAAAATTTTTTAAAAATATTCATCATTACTCCAAACAACTACAAACGATTTCGAACAATCTTGTATACTTGACTTATCAAAATTAACACTGTGTATAAAGAAATCACCATTTTTATGATTGGAGTGAAATTTACTACAACTACAAACAAAAAAATGTTTCTATAATCATCTACGTCATTTGTAGTTTCCAAAAATACTTTGCTTTTTTTTTCTCTTATCTTCGGGTTCCAAGTTCATACAGCTCTCGTGGACAACCAAAAACTCATAAAGATAATTTTTAATTTTCATGTAAATTACGTTTATAAAATTATGATATTATGATTGTAATCATAAGTTGACATACGCACGAAATTTACGATTATATCTTACAGAACAGCTAAAGTAATGCAATGTGATGTAAGTATTAAGTGAAAAATTTTCTCTTTTCAGATATACTAGCTATACAGTTGAAACACAGTATAACTTGGTGAAGTACAACTTTCAATTCGTATGTTTTCAATTAAGTTTGAGTAAGATGCCCAACAAATTTGTATAGTTAATTGTGGTTGGCCCTTCCGATAACAAATTTCCTTTTTATTGCACAGATTTCAAAAAGATGTATACTGAGATGAGGTTTAAATATCTAACCGCTCTAACCAGAAACATTTTTCTAGTAATTTTACGATTTAACCAATATAAGGCAGCATTTTTGTATGGTTCTTTTAGAAGATCCCATCCTATGGAAAGAACCTCAAAATAATTTTATTTTTAAGAAATAGAAACTCAAATTATATGTATACAAGCTTGTATGGTGAGGTTTAAATATTGTTTAAGTCTCGGTAAATATGAGGAAACTGAAATTTCTGGTAAGCTCGAATTTAACTTCAATCATTCAAAAAAATGTTTCTACCGCTGTCCGACGTTCACATGAACATATTGCAATGAAATACATTTATTTTGAAAAATAGTACAGTAGATATATGGCAAAAATAGATGATAGGTGGAACTAATTCCCACAAAAACGAGGATCGAATTTTTTAGTTCGTTATTGGTATTTTTTTGATATACTAAAAGTCTAGAAAAATCTGAGTGTGCAAAATGCGTTTTTGCTGCCATATTAAATTTTTTTTTATAAAATCATAAAAAATCGTGTGTGGTATCAAATTACGGAAAATTTCATGCTGAAAAAGATTATAATATTGGTTTTAAAACTTCTAGTCTTCCTTCTGCAGAAAGATGCATTAAGCCGGGTTTTCAAACACAGGACTTTCCTTTCTGACAATAAATTCCACTTTTCACCATGTATTCCAGATTTGCACATTATAATTCCCATTCCATTGAAAGTGTTGTGACCATCGATGGTAGCAATATTGTGGTCCATATTATTATTATCAACTATTTACTGACAGAAATGACCTAGTAGAACTTAAAAATTTGGTGTCTTGTCCAATACTGCAGACTGCAAGTACTTTTTTACTTCATCATACGATACGGAAAACCCAAGTCTGTGAAGCTCATCTACAAGTAAACGAGAACCGAAGTCTCAATGAAGCTGCATACCAACAGTCAACACCAAGGAGGATTGGACTTGTTAGTGATTTAGGTCTCGGCGCTTCCAGCAAAGCCTGTGCAATGGAAATCTACTTTAAATCACATGCTTTAGTACCAATGATGATATCCAAAAAATGTTGCAAATCAGATGGCAAGAATTTTTTATTTTCCTGTTCAGATACAATTTCTGATGACGAGGGAGAGCACTCCATTGAAGTCGACAATAGTTTAATTTCTGTTTTGATTAATTTTGCTGCTGCTTCAATTACACGATATTTTTCTAATTCCGGGTCTTCCAATTTCTTTTGTTTCTGGTAATCTAAGAGAACTTTAGCCACCGTTTGACCCATAGTTACCATATTAGGCATCCCATCTTTTTTGGAGACAATGTTACCAAAAAAATGTTCTTTAAGCTTTTGCAGCATGTGACGATTGCTATAATATATGGTTCATTAGTAACTGGTAGGAAGTCTTTCATTTTAGTAGCCAGTTGTTGGACAGAAGCCGGCTCATCATTTCCTTGAAACCATAAAATGGTTCAAATAACTAATGGATATTGTCTTTTCGAATTTTACATGTACTGTTGATACTTTGTATACCTTTATTAGACAACTTAACACACTTTGAATCAAATTTCAACGAAAATACATAAAAATTGTGATTATTGCGGTAAAATTGTAGTACTTTGGGTAATTTCGGAAGGGGATATATCCCCATATCCTAACTCCTGGCTACGCCCCTGCCACCTGCTTCTCTTTTACATTTCACTTCTAACAACTGTTATTATATTATTTTCCACGTGAAATACCGGGTAATTTGTTATTAAACATGACTTTTTTTATTTTTGATGTTTTTTCAAGATGGCGGCCAAAAAACGCATTTTGCATACCCAGATTTTTCTAGACTTTTAGTATATCAAAAAGATACTAACAACGAACAAAAATTTAACCTCCTTTGTGGGAATTAGTTCCACCCGAAAACCTATATCTAAACTGTACTAAAATAAATATAGTGTATTTTGTAAATCGATTTTTTTGTTCAATTGAGATGTTTTCCATTATACACTTTAAATCGCAAAAGAAACAGCCAAATGAAATTAACAAAACTTGATTCAATTGACATTATATATTTGATATCAAACAACCGGTCATCTCGGATCCTAATTGCCATATTTTGCCCCGTACTGTTTATGTATTTAAAATTAAAATATCAACCTAATTAAAACCTTATCTGATTTATTGACACAATTTCAGAAATCAACTAATTTATATCAAAACAACTAAATCCGGTGATATTTAGTCTCGTAAAACACATTCTTAATGATCCAACAACATTATATCTTATTATTATGTTAGCCCGATAACAATAACGAAAAAATTGTATAACTTAGTTATTGCAAGCAAAACAAACAACGTTTAATCAAAAAATTTTTGCTTCTTTTTTTTTTAAGATTAAAATAAATTAAATTTAAAAATAAGAAATGTTGGAGCATAAATAAGCTTCTCACCGAAATCGACGAATTGAAATGAGAATAAGAAAACATATAAAAATCAACAGAAAATTTAGAAAAAAATATCATCGAGTAGTGAAAATTTTTAATCGCGTTTTCTAAGTGGATTGAAAAAATAACACTCAGTCTGCATCAGGCAGTCGATCGTTTCGTATTATATAAAAATATATATAATACGCTAAACAAAAAGTGATCATTAAATTTAATTTAAAGTTAATTTTGTTTATGTATTTTTCAAAATCGTGACAATAATAAATACATAATAAATAAATGGAACGGAATTTTAATAATAAAATATTAAAATTAATATTTAAAATTAAAGAATTATATAGATAACAACAATGTTTTTAATTAATTAGTTTTTTTTTCTTGTTTTTTGTTATTTTTATTAAAGTATTATTTTTGTAGTATTTGATTGAAATTATATCACGTTCTCATTTGAAGCTAATTTAAATTATAATTTATTGCTTATTATAACTTCTGAATTTAAAACGTTAATAGTTAACCTTAACCTTAGAAAAAGTGTTTATTTGTGTAAATTTGTGTTTATTTCAGTTTGATAGTAAAGTTTTTAGATTTAAACCAAAGATGGATGGTGAACATGATCAAAGACTGGTGAATTTGTTTCGACATGAAATCCGCCCAGAATCACCTGTTAATTCACATAATTCAAATGATAATATAACAATTTGGATTTTTGGGTATGGTTCGTTATGTTGGAGACCCGGATTTAAATTTGATAAATGTGTTACCGGTTATATTCGAGGATATGTTAGACGATTTTGGCAAGGAAACACTGTTCACCGGGGAACAAATGAAAAGGTAGGCTGAGTTTGTTTCTTTGCTGGTTTTTCCAGAATCAATATAGATTAGGGAATAACAATCTGCTGTGATAGTAAATGTTGATAACAAATTTTTGTTTCGCAACGATTAAACAAATAATGCATTTGTATAAATTATGTTGTTATTTCAAATAGTATTTTTTAATAAACTATGCTGTGTAGTAGGAATTACAATATGTGTCACATCAGCACATGAAAACCTTTCAAGACCTATAGGTCCCACAACAACATGCGTTCTCTGAGGTATTGATGGATGCAAATATTTTTTCTACTTTTTTATATATTTTTTTGAAACAATAGATAACTAAAAACAACAAGTCCTATCCTATATAAAATATGAAATAGGCTATTATTGCATGATAGGATAGAGAAAGTTTTGAATGTTTTGAAATTTTGAATGTCAAATAAATGTTTTTTTTTGTCTAAATACCGCAATTAAATCTGATTTTTCCCTTTAAATGTCGTTTTATATTGCAAAGCTTATTAAATATAAAACTTTTCTACCTGCCAAATTAAAAAATGTAAATAGAAATTTTAATTCCTAAATGAATATGTCAATAATTAACAACCCATTAAAAAAGCAATTAATTTATTAATATTTACTTTGACATATATTTTATTGCATCATAAATACCATTAAGCTAGTTAGGGTAACCAATATTAATTTTAAATAATCCGGGACAAAAAAAACGAAATAGGTACATTTTTGTATAATAATTTTATTGGTACTTGTCAATATGTACTATGTATTTTTTTCAATAAATTAACGTTTTGTAAAATTTTGAGTTGAAATTCTTCGAAGGATAAAGCGATATTGCCCCCTTGAAACAACCATTTTAAAGTGTTGATCCCTTAGTGAGATTTCTCCGATGTGCATAGATTATAAATGATTGAAAAAACTCGTTCAGTCGCTTCATTTATACCGGGCAGGCACAAACATAGTTCCACTAATTTTTGGATATTTTTTAATGAAATGTGGTTATGGTCGGTAGATTTTGCATCAATACTCAAGTTGTTGTTGGTCCATTTGGCTAGTTTTTCAGTGTTTACATACTGTTTAAGGTATTCCATTTCGGTAATATCGTTCCCATCTAAATATTTACGAACACATTGAAATGTTTTTTCGATGTCTATTGAACATCACTAATGAGTTGAATAATCCACTTAAAATGACAAATTACTAAAACTTGAGTGCTCCAAAGCTTCAAATATTCCACACAATTCGAGTAAAATTTACGACATGGCCAATAAACGTCATTCTCGAGTTACAGCACGTTACAGCATTGACGATATTTAATAGTATAACTACATTTCATGAAACCATCTAATCTGGATGCGCTTACGTTTTACATGCAAACTGCAGAGGTCCAAAAACAAAATTGGATCTGATTTTGCATGCAGATAGATTAGATTAGAAGGGGTTGGAAAGTTGCACGAGGCAGAACTTGTCCTGGCACGCAGACTTTACGGTCCATAGTGTTCAAGTTTGGTCTCATAACAACTATTCCACAAACCTTTCTGTAAGTTTAATGAAATCTAAAACCAACCGTATTGGCGACAGTTTGATTGTGCCAGCCTCTACAGTTTCAGAGACAGAAATCCTAGCTCTGACACTAGAAAAGGCTGGGCATACACACAAAAATTGCTTCGAGTTCTACTCCTCTTCAAGACAACACGCAAACACAGGACTTTCACTGAGTCACTTGGTAAAATGATATTTATTTAGATGCCCATGTCCTGTAAGGACACCGACTACAGAGCTGAGAGTTTTCCTCTTCAGACTTAAAAGAAAATTAAATTTTTTTTCTGAACTGCTGATAAACATCTTACTTTGCCTGCCTGTTAATGACGCATTCCACAAGGCCTTCGTCTTGAGGTCGGCATCCACTTTTAATAGTGACAAGGCAAACGTTTGGATAACCTTAACTCCTAAGGCGGATTCTGGACCTGAGTATTTCATGCCTGCTCCAGCCCTTGTAAGTTTATCCGCTATGTTGCCCGGAACGCCACTATGACCTGGAACCCACTAAAAGTGTTATTGTTGTGTTGCGCTATTGTACAAAGATTTTTCTACACTCATTGAAGAGTTTGGTTGATTTTGAAGAGTTGATTTTGCATGTAAAATTTAAGCGGATAAGGATCACACGGTTTCATAAAATGCGGCTAATATTAAACTTATCGTTGGAGAAAGGAAGTCGCGTTCGATTCGTGCTTGGTACTTCACAATGAGATCACGTATTTCTTCTAAAACTTCGACTGCAGTATTTGTCTCATCCAACACATTTTACAGCGTTGTGAAAAACGAAGGCCGTATTATGTAGAAAAAAAATCCAAAGCGCAGACTTTTCATCTTTAATAAAAACTTCAATGGTTTTTGGGCATTTTTCACACGATAAAACCTATAACTTTATCAGTGAAATAATTGTAAAATCCTTTCTATTTCGAGCATTAGCGACAACCATGTTGTTTTGCTTGCCCCAAGTATTTGAGGAGTCAAACTCATATAAAAATCAAATTTTAATGCAAATTTTTTAAATATCTTATAAAACAATGTTGTATGCTATTTAGTGATACAAAAACGGAACAATTTGGGACTTTTTTTTTAATATTCCGGGACAATTTTCCGGTACATTTTCAATGCGGAACAGGAGGCTTTAATCCGGCACTGTCCCAGAAAATCCGGGACGGTTGGTCACCCTACATTAAGTTTATATTCAAAACATTCGTTCATTAGACACAGTGCTGTACAGTCTAAAAATCAACTCTATAATTAAAGTTTAATTTTTATATGTGGTTTTGATTTAAATAATAAAATAAACTATTTGTACATTTTTATATCGGTGAATAATCAACCTTATAATTCTTACTATTGGATTACTTCTCACTCAACCACGCTGCTAGGCGTTATTCGCCATGAAGAATAGCATATATAAGCATCAAGAGAATATTCATTAGAAAATTCTATAATATACCAAGTATATTCCAAATATTCCAAATGCGCAAGACATAAATATGACATCACACGAACGTCATATATATGTGATGTAGTTGTTACGTAAATTTGACATGAAACTGACACTCGTCATGGTCATAACATGGTATCATTTATATGATGCTTGCACGACATCATACCGATCTCTTTTATTTGACTTTGATATGATGTAATAATTTGGACTGTAATATGACTTTAATATGATTTAGTTAAATTTCACTAGAGGTGTAGCCATTTTAAATATATATAGTCTGAAAAATTCTGCGCATAGCTAGTGCTTTCTATCTTAAAGCATATGAAATAGTGGGTAAGTAATGAGTAATGAATGACCTGCGGGTAAGAGTAAGTGTTTTCGTCACTTTTATCCTATATTAACATCACAGGCACACACATTTTTTATATTACCATGATATCCATCTTATGTCATAACAACGTCACGCATACCAACACAGACATCACATTTATGTCATGGTTATATCATTATTGCTATGTCCTGTTTTTACGTAAATAAGTGTGCAATAATGACATACATATGACTGATATATGACCTAGATCTTACATAAAATGTGACTAATTTTGATGTCACAATGACGTAAATATGTTTTCTGGGATTTAACATATTCTAACCACGTTGTGCTACTGCGGATTCATTAGAAAAAGAACAAAACTTAACATTAAGCAAGTTTCCATAGAATTGGCTAAACATTAAAGGTTAAATAAAGATGGCAAAGCTTCACACGCCATTTTGTAAAAATCTTCAAATATTTGCAAATATCATCAGTCAACGTAAGAGGTTATTGTGTATGTTTGTTTAGCGTTATACGCCATAGTGAATAAATTATATAAAATATACTATTTGTACAAATTTATATTGGTAAATAATCAACTTCATAATATTTAATATTGGTTTACTTCTAATTCAACCACGCTGCTAGGCGTTTTTCGACAGGAAAAATAGCACATATAAGCAGCCGAAGATTATTCATTAGACAATTCTTCATGTTTTAACCTAATCTTACAACGTTGTGCTACTGCGGATATGTTCGATAAATAACAAAAACTTAACATTATAGCAAGTTTCAATAGAATTGGCTTAACATTAAAGGTTAAATATAGATGGCAAAACGTCATACGCCATTTGGAAAATATATTCAATTATTTGCAAAGACCTCCAATCAACGAAAGAAATCATTGTGCTAGCTGCTAAGAGTTATACGCCATAGTGAATAATTCATTAAAACGCTGCGCGGGTGGAAAATAGATATCAATCACTTGATTGAAGATATTTAACAGAATATGTACAAAATAAAGAATTCACCTACACACAATTCATCACCAATTAATAACCACAGTTTAAATAGACACGTTGGAAGACGTCATCCTCCATTTTGAATACAATAATATCATCAGGCTAGATATTATCTATACACTAGCAGGATGATTATCCTCATACTTTATACAATTCATTTAACATTATTTATTTCTACTTCAAGCAAAAGAACAACTGAATATGGAAATATAAGCAAATTTATGGTACCCAGTATTGACTTGAGTCAACTAGAAACAACAAGGAAAATTGGTTAGTAAGAATTGCAAATCAACTTATCAATATTAACATCATCAACATCATCATTACCAAAATACCGCTGCACATAAAACTCAAGGAGCTACAAGTTAATTCAGGAAATTGCACACCCCTGGGTTGAAATATACCATGTATTGATAAGACAATTCAATTACAACATTTAATCAACAATTCATCTCATCGAATTACAGAGAGATCACTTACCTGTAGAATCATTATTAAGCACCGGAACAAAAATATTGGAACTCAGATAAAATTATCAGTAACTATCAGGTGACTAAATACCTTTAAATTAAGCTAGATAAACATGTATATATATATACATAAAATTGCAAGTTTTATTAAATGAGATAGTCTGTTAATTACAAATAAATAACTATAATATATTGCATACAATTGAAACTTAACGGTTATGGATTAAATTTTCACCTTTGTTCGGATTAATATATTAATCATTAGTTTACCAAATTGATTTGATACAATAGCACGATACTCTATTAATTAGGATTAAATTTCACACTCATATATGTTAATTTAAACTGAAGTTAAGGCATTGATGTTATTTACCTTACATCAGATTGATGGAATAGGTTTATTTTGTGAGACTCCATATTTGTTATTGTTAATGATAGTAATTATATTTGATCACTGAGGATCTTTATACTCCTTGATTTCATTGGGTTAATTGACGCCATTTTTGCTTTGACACCAATTTTATGGACAAATGTCAAAATTATACCTGAATCAATAAAAAAATATAGTTTAATATTAAAAAGAAATTAAGCTGAAATAACTGCATTGTATCCAATAACCGAACGATTTAACTATTTTTTTTTGAATAAAATGTGTTGTGTTATAGGGTTTACAATTAGTGTCACAACAACACATAAATACCTTTTAAGACCTATAGGTCCCACAACAACTCGCGTTATAAGGTCATGATGAACGCTTTTTTAAACCTCTGCGGGTTGAAGTCACCTGAGACCAAGGATTCTGGCAAACTATTCCATTTGTATGCAGTTCGGACAAAGAAGTCTTTCTGCGATCTGCCAGTATGACAGCGTGGGATCTCGACCGTTTGACTGGTTGCGGTAGCCGATTGTCGAGTGGAACGGGGGTAAGAATAAGTTTGAGGCATGATGCTTCTGATTTCATCTGAGCACTGTTAATGACGATATTTGTAAAAAACAACAAGGTCAGCAACAGTGCGACGATGTTGTAGGAAATCAAGTTTTGATGTCAAAGTTCGATCACCCACAATTCGTATAGTCCGCTTTTGAACAGAGTCCAAAAGGGCCAAGATGGAAACAGAAGCAGCACCCCAAACTTGACAACAGTACTCCATACAGGGATGAATATAGGACTTATAAACATGGAGAAATTGGTATGGAGTGAAACATTTTTTGCATCTATTTAGGAGGTCGAGTTTTTTAGACGCGCTTTTTGCCATCGCCATTACATGATCGTTCCAGAGTAGGTCATTTGAAACTGTGACACCCAATAAACGAATGCTTTTACATTTGCCTATTGGTTCATTGGTTCATTGAACTATATACAATAAGATTAACAATAAAATAATAATTTATTACAACCGTTAGTTACATAATAGTATCATAACCGTTTAATGTACTCATTTACTCCCTTAAAATAATTCTAACAGGTCAAATAATTAAAAAAAAAAGTCTGGATAAGATAAATGTTGAATTAATTATAGACTAATCAAAGATTTATGATATAAGCAAGACAGCGGTAAATGAAACAGAGTTCACTCAAAATAGTATATCACAAATATACAGTATTCTGCATTTGAACACTAACCCTAGGATAGTCAAAATTTTTTGATAGTAATTAAATAATATACATTTTTGAATAAAGAAAATTCATAATAAAATTATCAGTCAAGACAATAGAGTAGCAAAATAAACACAATAGCAGAAGTTTGCATTGGTAATAAAACTTACAAGAGACTAAGCCAACCCAACTTGACATGACATAAATACCAGCAATATATATTATGATCAACACTTGTCAATTTACAATCAATTTATATTCACTCATAATGGGAAATAAATAAACAGATTTCAAGCTTAGCTACTTCTTCCTATTTTCAAAAAAAAAATGTTCGTCACTTAATAGCTATAAATGGATGCAATACTATTCGAAATTTCTTCCCAAGTTAAAATCTATTTCACACCGGTCAATAAACATGTCAGATTGAGAACTTCAGACGGTTTCTACATACTTTCATACGAGGGTAGCTATTCCTTCCGCTTAAAAAAGACAAGATTAAACAAAATACAATATTAACAACTTTCACACCATGAAATAACCAAAAGAATAGAATAATGGATAACAAAGGAAAAACACAGTTTAATGCGCAAAAGAACAAAGTATAAATTGATCTTCTGTTGAAAAAATAAAATTAAACCCTGAGGAGATATCATACCATAATACAGACAGTGGAAATGTGAAAGTATATGAATACAACAAAACAAATAGTATGGATGGAGGAGGGAATAGAAATAAGTAAAGCCAATGAAATAAATCAAGCAAATGACACTCCAATAAATAAATTAAAAATAAATATGGAAGAAAAAACTAACCAGTACGAACCAGGAGACCATATTGGGTGATCCTTGAAAAAAGGACATAGATGACTTGGATATAGCAATAACACTAAAACGGGTAAGCCTGGAAACTATACTGAACATCTCTCAACAGTGACAAAGCAAACTCAAAATACAAACCAGAGACAGAGACACAGTGAATAAAGTACTAAATAATTCCACTCTAAAAATACAGCACAAAATTGAAGCATTGATACCAACATTTCTAACTGATACATATAGGATACATCACCAGAATAACAAATGATATAGACATCAAAGACAATATGGAGGAATACAAGAGCAAAAAACAAAATACTAAAACTAGAAAGAATACAAAGATGGAACACGGAAAGTATAGTAGTTGAGCCCACAAAATCAATAAAAGTAACCCTCAGTTCTAACACGCTTCCCAAAGAGATAGATATATTAGGGGTTAAAATGACAAGTTGAATATTACATTCCTAAACCGATGCTGTGCAATAGATGTCTTATATGACATGTGGCCAAACATTGCAAGGGCAAAGAGAAATGCTATAACTGCTCATCGCCGGGGCACTCGATAGAGAATTGTTCCAATGATACTCAATGCTAATTGTTATCACTGTAGGTAATAACAAACACAAAAGTGGCGAGGAACACTGCAAACAAAAGAGAATAAAAGCACTAAAGACAATAAAAAATATCTTACCAGGAACCAATAAAGTAGATTCCAGACACCGAATTCAACATCAATAAAGAAAATTTCCCAGCTCTAAAAACACTAGACCAAGAAAACAACAAAACGCAACAAGTATTAAAACAGATAATAAAGGATCAGTACTGGGAAATAGAAGCACTAAAACAAGAAATAAACGATATAAAACAAAACTCATATAATCAGACCAAAAAGGAAAAAACAGAAATTGACAAAATTGCTAAGCTAAGACAAGAATGGATGAAATACAAAAATGAAATGAATGAAGAAAAGAAAAAATTAAAAATAGAAGTGGAAATCATCAAAAACAATCACTTGGTGATATTAAAACTAAATAAAAGTGCTCAATTATTAAGTGGCAAATTAACCCTTATATGCAAAGAGATACCAAATAGCGAAATAATTATTGACAACATAAAATTAAATTTGAAAACTACGCAATCCGTGTTAAAGAAGCTTACAAGACAGAAAACAGTAGAAATAATTGGAAAACCTTCCAAAGATAATAACATACCCTAAATGTTGCCGAACGTAATACAAATCAATATTAGAAGTGTACGGGCAAATAGAGACGAACTAAAAATATTTCTAAACAAAGAAAACAGACATAGCCTATATTTGTGAAACATAAACAAAAATAAATGATAACATCAAAGTTAAAAACTTCCAATATCCCTCACTGGATTTTATGCGCCTCCTAATATTAATACTAGAATCTTAAAAACAAACTTCAATAACCTTCTCTCCAAGTTGAAAAATATACACAAATCGATCATTATGGGTGGGTGACATCAACGCACATAATTTGATAATTTATGGGAAAGCCATAGTAAAAATGATAACAAAGGAAATGTGATAGCAGATATAATAAGCAACTAGAGGTAGATTATCAGGAATTAGGTCAGCTATAGACATCTCCCTGGCTTTACAACATCTGATCGCCAAAATAACTTGAGAAATTATAAATATCAAAATAGGAAACACAGATCACCTGCCTATTATGATAAAATTAGAACCGAAAGTTTGTTAACAAGATTGTTATACATATTGATAAATCGATATGTGATAGAATAATCGATTGAATTTAATCTTTAAAATATTCTTCACCTTGAAACAATATAAAAACAAGATGTCCGCTAGAAATAGGTAGATTTCGAGATCAGACAGTTTTGTGTACAAATAGAATCTGATATATCAGATTAATTTAAACAAAACAAACTAATTACAAACAGATATCGAACAAATTTTAAAAAGAAAATTAGCTACACATAAGCAAAACTACATATATCCAATTTTGCAACAAACAAATATCAAATCTACCACAGAACACGTGTGTGACAATTTATAACACTGTATGAAAAACACACGGCAAACCTACTCTATATCGTATGTCGTGCAATTACTGCAAAATATCAAAATACATAGTTTATTTCTAAGAAAAAATAATTAATTCCTTATATTCAAATCTTTTTATTTTTTTTTCATTGACTGTTATAAGGTTTTTGTAAATTGTTGTTGTTAAAGTTTTTGGAAATGTTGCAATCTTTTTTCTTGAAGACGACAAGTCAAAAACCTCTAACTGCAGAGGTTTATATTTATACGAAACGGATTAACATGTTTCCATAGATTCTAAATTTATGAAGCTTTTAAAAATATTATTATTCAAACGGCCGTTATAACGGATTTAAAAAACCAATTTTTTGTAGTATAAAGCCTCTAGTTTCTTAACCATGTGTTGGATTTTTCTGATATACGAACTTATTCAAGACATTCATAAAACACATATTTTAAAAAAGTTTTTTGATCTAGCTCCACAAATGCGACCGTGAGAGTGCCGGTTGATTCAAACGCATTTTGTGTTTTACAAGCTTTTTTATTGGAGCCGCTCACTCAGAAACATTCAACTGTAGAGGCCTATTTTTTGGAAGAAATTGATAAAAAAGGTTTCAAAAATATTAAATTTATGAAGTTTTTAAAAATATTATTATCCAAACGTCCGTTATTACGGATCTAAAAAACAGACTTTTGTTCTAGTATAAAGCCGTTTGCCTGATCAGACCGTTTGTCTGATTTGACTGATTAGTTCAAGATATTAATTTTTAGAAAATATTTTTTGATCTAGCTCTACAAATGCGACCGTGAGAGTGCCAGTTGTTTCAAAAAAAAATTTTTTTTACAAACTTTTGTGTTGGAGCCACTCGCTCAGGAACCTCTAACTAGAGAGGTCTATTTAAGGATAAATTGATAAAAAAGATTCCAAAGATTCTAAATTTGTTAATATTTTAAAAATATTAGTATCCAAACGGCCGTTATAACCGTTTTAAAAAATCAATTTTTCAATATATATATATATATATATATATATATATATATATATATATATATATATATATATATATATATATATATATATATATATATATATATATATATATATATATATATATATATAATATATATATATATATATATATATATATATATATATATATATATATATATATATATATATATATATATATATATATATATATATATATATATAAATAATTTTTTTTTGTTTTTCCGTCTCCGCTTATGGTAAATAGTCGTTTGGCACCAACATTTTTCCGAAATTCCGAGATGAGGCACATTTCAACAGATAGATTTTTATATGAAATCTACCTAAAATAAATTGGATTTTTATCATTTGGAAAAGCAATAAATAATAAATATGTACATCTAAAAAATTTGATTATTTGAAATCTTAAAACAACAAAATTTTTTGTTATTCTCATTTTTAGAACATTTATCGGGTTTCTTTAATATGTAATTATTAAAAAAATCACAAAAATCGAAGCACTGGTTTCTGAGATAAAAACATATTGAATTTTTTAAGACAATATTTTTTGTTGATGAATTCTCCATGTTTGGGTAGGGCGGAGTAGTTGGCTAGAGAGAAATATTATTATTTAAACCTTCCCCAAGAGCACTTTAGTTCCAAATAAACACAATAATAGAATATAAATATTAATGCGGAAATTTTGCCATAGAATAATTTGATTATGTATAAGTGTACATATAAATAGCAAACACTGACTGATAACAATAATTTACTTGTAAATATATTTAAACAACTTGTGCTCGTCAATTTATATTAATATCTTGTTAGTGAAAACAGATGGTAGATCCACTTATATGTGCACTTAAAAAATTGTTTTTTATATCATCGCTCAAGTATAATTATGTAATATTGTCAAACAAGTTTTAAATCGGATCTCGGATGAAATGCTCCAGAGATTTTCATAATTTTTGTTCATGAAAAAAGAAGGTTTTCAGTATTGTATTACTTAACATGTAAAGTTGCTTTACACAAGCAATTTTAATTTTTTTTAATAACAATAGAAACCGAACAAAAAAATAAATATCACATGTAATACACAAAGTATTATTTTATTCAGGCTCTATTTATAGGCTAAACGTATATGTTAAAACTCAAACGGGCAAAATAGTTTCTCTAATTTTAAAAGAATCGACAATAGACATGACTAAATGTATCGAAAGCACTGTATTGGCTTAGGTTCAAGGGATATCAAAAGAAATTAAATTAAATCAACTAAACAGGGATTTTATTTTCTAAAGTTACGAATTACGATGATAAATCTTATGTTCGAAAAATCATTCCGTAAAACAAAATACATAGTAGCAAAAATTGTAAGTTCTTTGTATAATTTACCGATAAACAAATGATTTATCCTCTTCCAACTATTAATAACAACTTTATTTGTATGTTTTTCCCATAATATAAAGCATGCGTTAATGTATTGTTTTCTTAACTTATTGAATAATGAACTTAACCTATTGAATTATGAAAGTTGTCCTTTAAAGAATGATCTTTAGTTGATGTTTGTATTAATGTTTTAGTTGTAATTAAATATTATTTTGGTTGTATTAAATATTATTTTTCGGATTTCAATCACACACAATTGCTTCTCTACTTTTCTCAAAAATCAAATTAAGTTGAATTCTCTTATTTGTTTTAGTTGAATTTAGCTGATTGTATGAAATGGGATGCAATTTCAAAATAAACAACAACAAAAATTTGTTTTATAGTTTTCATTTCGTTTTCTTTATATTTTTTTATCACATGGAAATTTTTTTTTCTCAATTAAAACAATAAAGATTTATTGTTTTAATTGAGAGGAAAATGTTTCTTTTTTATTTAATACTCTAATCTGTCAGAGGATAAAGTATTGTATTCGATTCATGTTTAATGACTTTTATTTTTTGTTTGAGAATAAACTATGCTACTAAACACTTATTGATTAAACTTCTATTTTTGAATAAAATATTACATGCGCTACTTTGAAACAAAATAGCTGCTCAAAGCAGTTTTTCAGTGAAATGGAACGCCAAAAATTGGAACATTTTTCAAAAGAAATTACACAATTTTATTATTATCAAAATTTTTTATTTTGGGCTGATATTTAGATCTGACTGGTCCATTTTATTATAAAAAATACCAAAACAAGTTTATAACTGATTTAAATAAAATCGAATAATAAACTGCTTTTTAACTACACAACTTGTTCGAGGTAGAGTAGATCAAAGCAAATTTATGTAAGTTTGATTTTCAATGGAACGCGCCTATAAAATTAAGTGCAATCGGAATAGTACGTTGTGAATCTAGTTGCACAAAGTTGATTTTTTCTGCACGCGACGTAATTTCGTAACGTAATTTGGACAAAGTACGACAAGTGCTGAAAAAATCAATTTGTGCAACGAGTTGCACACAACGTTTTTTGCAATTCCGAAAACACAATTAAACAAAATTATTCTGCAACCAAATTTTTTACAATCAACATTCATATTAAAATATAAGTAAATATTTCTATTATCAACTTAACATTAAGACAATTCTCTATGAAACAGTGCGGAAAAATAAAACAATGCGGAAAAATAAAACGGTGCGGAAAAAACCCACTTTTTGATATTGTTGACAATATTGAAATACGGTGAATTGTGATTTGGAATTGCAAAAATAAAATTAGTGTGTTCTCTAAAAAAATTTCAGTATTCATTTGTTCTGTTAAGTCTATATTTTATAAATAAAAGTTTTAGTTATGATATAGGATCACGTATTCATAGTTATGTGTTTAAGGTAGGTAGAGGACTAGAGGTTATGTAAAATCACAATGTAAACATTCTTTGGCACGTTTGCTATAGTCACAAACATTGTTTTTGTATTTGCGTGTGTACAAATATTAAATAATAACATAATAAGTACATATTATATAACACATATATTAAACTATATTCGAAAACTTGTCAAGTTGTCATAATGACTGAGTATTGTTACGAAAATTAGCACCTTATATGAAATAATAATATTACTTTACATCGGGAAGCTCAAAAAAACTATATGAAAACTGATATTACGCCGGTACACTGAATTTATAACAAACAAACTAATTACACTTGGAGATCTCTTATATTATGAATCACAGAATGAATAATTTAACAAAACTATTAATTGCTAACATGAAAAATAATTTATTCAAACACAAATCAAAAATTATATAAATTAAAATTCAATTAAAAGCTTACATTAATTTGTTTCTTCAATGTTGTCTTCTTCATATTTTATTTCACATCTTCGTTTATCCTGATGGTTAATTAAAGGTTTTATTATATCAAGCAGAAACTAATACGTTCTTCTACAAAAAGCAATAGATAATAATATTACTGCACGAAACTTCATAAACGGACTTGACGATTAATTTTTACAAAAAGAATTAGACAATTTTGTGTTTAGCATCTCGTACGGTAATAACAGTTTGAACTTTTTCAATTAATTTTTGTTTTTCGTCATCATCAAAACTCTTGTACAAAGTTACAAATTCATTTTCAAAAACTGATAACATAACACTTGCTTGATAAATAACTTTTATTTCTTGAATGTAAAACATATTTCGTTTACATATTTTAATAGATGCGATTAAAGTTTTGACATTTTATTAAATTCACAACTATAAAAAACCTTTAGAATATTAACACAATAATTGAAATCAAAAGCAAATTTCTTTTCTTTTTAGTTTTAAAGTAACATTTTTGAAATAATTAACAACATTAAAAACTCTAAAGTAAGCTATATCACGACTCAGTCATTACTGAGTTTAATTTTATTTCAATTTACATAATTTACTGATTAAAATTTGTATACTAACTCGAGTTTAAAATTATACTAATTAACGATCCAAACATTTTGATCATTTTATACACATCTCATTAAACTTTCTGTCTCTTTTTCTAATCAATTTTCACTAATACAAACATCAATTCTACTTTTTTTCAAATTAAACAATCAATAATAAAACATGTTTTATTAATACGAATGACGTTGCTTAAACCGTCAACAGTAGTACAAAAAAATGAAGCTACATTTACCACAAATAAAAAGAACAAATTAATAAATTTAAATACTATTATTTCAAAGCAGCAATTGAAAATAGTCCGTCGTTACAGTGTTTAATTGTTTAATATGCGGTTTTAATTCCTAGTTCAATTAAATTCTTTTAATTTATTTATTTTGTTAATCAGCTTTTGTTTCATCTCTGTCCGTTTTTGTAATGACCAGGTTGCGAATTTTTACAATAATTTTACAATACATATTCTCTTTTGTATAAAGAAAAAGTGTGTATCAAATCAAGCATACTTGAGATTTAATTAGGAAACATCTATTACTAATTATAATACTATAATTTAATACTATATTTTTGCATTTATGATAAAATAAATATAAACAAGTTACATTAAATATTAAAGATAGTACTTCTATTTTTGTAATTTGATGTTAAATAATGGGTAAAACATAGAATACTAGATGGATTCAATGACATCAACCTTTAAGATTAATTTTTTTTACTGCAGCCTAATTATATTTACAATTTGTATTTTAAATTCTTGACTGTTCATCTGTTCATCTCGACTGTTCAATATTTAGAGGAGTCATATTAGATAAATTAAGTCCTTAATTTTGAAATAATTCCATAATCTATTTTTATTATTTATTTATTTGCCTAATAACAACAAATAACTGCAAAATTACTTGTAAAATGAGATATTTCGCATACAATTCCAAGGAATGTTATCCTAGGAATTTTCAAATGCGCTGAACACGAATCTGATGTCGAATTTTAGAAATTCAAAATAACTAATGAAAATCGAAAATATTACAAAAATAAGCAATGAAATAATATTTTTTGGAGTTTGCAGGGTATTTATTTTTGAAAAAGTATAAAGTCAATTTTTAAAATGCATTTTCGTTTTATAATTTAACACATTTTTTTAATTCATGAGAGACAGTCATTTTACAACATTTAAATAAATCTATGCTGTAGATTAAGATTCTGTAATGTTTTAGATTCTGCTTCATGTTCTAAAATTTCTGCAATTTCAAATGCATCTTCCAAATTATCACTTCGTCTGGATATCTAAACATACATCTTCAATCGGTAAAACATTCTTACTACCCTTAGGCCTTAATGCTTAAGTAACTATTACGTTTATTTTATTATCTGATGCAAATAATCTGATGCAAATAATATCCAAAACTTAAAAAATAAATAGTTTAAGTTCAGAGGTTGAGGACCTGGGGCTATTAAAACGAAAACAAACGCAAACAACCTTGCTTTCATCATTTTCAAGTCTATTTTGATTAAACTAATACTAGCTTTTAATTCAACTTTTCAACTATAACATCAGAAATTTTCAGCTTTCTAGCCCTAGAAGTTCCAATGCAATTAACATTATACTATTCATAATGTAAGCCACTAAAACGCTATATAATTACAAACAAATCCCAAAAATATCCCAATTAAATAAATTTTCTTTTGTTTTAGGTAGATTTCATATAATTATTTTTGTTTTATTTTTTTTTTTTCGCAAAAAGTTAAAAAATTTGTTTTGAATGTTTGTTGTTGTTGTTTTGAAGATTTATCATTGTTTTGAATTAGAATAGGGAATAGTTTCTTTGGAATATTTGGAAGATGGTTTAGTTGAAATAAATATATGTATATTGATTACATATTCACAATTGATAGATATTTGTATTATATTTGAGGTGTAAAAGTTGTTGTTGATTATAAATTATAGTATGGCAGTTGTGATGTAGTTAGAACGTTAATCCACCAAAGGATTTAATTTGTTATTAAGGAGTTTTAACCAAATTAAACAAAACTATTCGAAATTGCATTGACAAAGTAATTTCCGTTTATGTATTTAGTTTGGTTGTTTGATAAATTTTTTAGATTATTCTGTTTCTAGTTAAATTTTTTATTCAAACTAATCTGATATATCCAATTCTATTTGTACACAAAGCTGTCTGGTCCCGAAATCTACCTATTTTTAGCGGATATACGTGCCGATTGGACTTTTTTTAAATATTGCAATGTTACTTATTTGCTATCTAATAGAACTGTTGTACACTGTCGTGTTTTATCGTTTTTAATACATTTGCACCATTTTTAAAAAAATTTTTAAACGCTATCATATGTTTTTTTTAATAAAATGCGTTCTAAGGAGTTGATTAACGCAAAACTTTGTATTTTTTTTTTTATATATTTTTCAAGAAGGAATAACTAAACAATAAAGCCTATCCCATATAAAATATGACATAGTTCGTACGTCAATACTACCCAAAATATTTGTAGAAAAGTGCTGTAAGATCGGCTATTCGATTACTGACAAACGTTTAATGAAGAAGCAAGTGCAATTCGTTTAATTAAATAAAAAAGTAGTCTATATGTGCCATTGCTGTGGATCAAAAGGAACATCCTAATTTTGTAAGGCAAATTAAAGATTCGGTACGAGATTTGTAAAATTAGGTAGCGTATTTCATATCATTGATATATTAACATTTTTTAGCAGACACTTAACATATACTTGATAAAATAGACTGAGGAAATTTATCAAATTTTAAAACCAGTTGCAAATGCTTTAGACAAATGAACGCAGCGAATAAGATCAAATTTGGAAACAGTTACGACATGATTTAGATTTTACTTTTGGCCATCTATTGTGATGCAAAAACCTAATTCAACACTCACATTCAGCACCTTTGACACCGTTACAATAATATAAATGTGGCATCACTCTCATCGAAAATAATTGTTACTTATACTAAAATTTTCCACCTTTTTAAATTATGTGCCAAATTAACTCTCTTTCGTGCTGCAACATTTTTCACGAAGGATTTTTGTGAAAAATTATCTGACTCTGAATGGCAGGCCAATGCCTCTTATGTAGATGTTAATTTATTTGAACTTAATTTTGAAATAAAGCTATTGGTATTTTGGGGACAATCTCAACGGCAGCCGGAATTGAGCGTGTCTTCTCTAAATTTAGCTTCTTCTCTAAATATAGTTAAGTTTGTAATACTTATGAAACCGATGATGCCGATAGTTAGTTTTGAGTGTTTTATATAAATATAAATTTATATAAAAAACTCAAATATAGATTTTAAATTGAAATAATAATATATTGCTTTCAAATTCAAAAACTTGTTGTTTTCAAAAGTCTTTTGCTAATTTCAAACGTCATTCTTAAGAATCGCCACAAAATCTTGAGAATCTGACCCCTTGAGAATCTGATATCTTGAGAATTTTCAAAGAATCTGGATAATATTTGGACTGGAAATATTTATAAATATAGACAACCTTTATTAATCCTAGAATATTTAGGAGAACTATTTTCTTTGTGGTTTTTAAATTCCAACTACATATTTTAATTTAAACCAAAAAAATACGAATCTTCGTAGTTAAAACACATTGACATATTAACATATTAAAAACAAAAAAAACATATAAAAACTGTTTTAATTTACTATAAAAAGTCAGACAAGTGCGAATAAAATTCCCTCGCCAAGGGTCCCGTGAATATAAAGAACACAATATCAAAATAATTGACATAAAGTAAAAGTTGTGTTGTAAAATGTTTATACTGCCAGACCATAGACACATACAAAATAGATGGTTCATCGTAAATATCAATAGTAAATGTCAGTCTCATCTAAATTGATCGAAATGATATAAAAAAGATTACTTTAGGTTAAATGTTACCCATACCTGTTTATGGTAGCTAAGGAACGACTCAATTACACCAAATGGTTTATATTGGGAAAAAAAAATTCTGATGATCAACGACGAAATTTAGGGGGTGGGAGGTGTTAATACTAAAAAAACGACTTTTTGGACAATAATTCAAAACTGTGCATTGCAAAATTCTACAAAAACTGGAAATGTTTCTTAATTTTGGTGCTCTTTCAAATGACACCCCACTTGACAGTTTTAAATTGTGTTTTTACTCCTTCTCATATCCACCCCCTTAATAAATATAATTATTAGTATTTGACACTTTCCTATATTTTCCATTAAAAACATTTCTATCATTAAAAATACTTTTTAAGATTTTCGATTTATTAGGTTCGGAGCAGCTAATCAAGGAAAGAAAACATACAGAAAATGTTAATAGTAAATTACAATCACATATATATACAATTTAGGGTGGCCCTTAGATTACTCTAGAATTTTGTTTTTCATTGTACAGTTTGCGGCACCTCCACATTTCGTGTCAATACCCATAAAAATATTATTTGTGAAATTTGAAATCAATAGTTCAATTCTAAGGCATGCCCCCCCCCCTCCCCCCCCCCCAGCCACCTAAAGTTGAGAGGTTTTGTTCTGTGCCTAAAAAAAAATTTAATTTTTTGTACGACACCCTCCCATTTCGTGTCAATACCCATAAAAATATAATTTGCAAAATTTGAAACCAAATATTCAATTCTTAAGAGTCCCCCCGGTCACTTAAAGTTGAGAGGTTTTGTTCTGAGCCTAAAAAAAAAATAAAAGTTTTAGTACCACACCCTCCCATTTCGTGTCAATATCCATAAAAATATTATTTGCAAAATTTGAAATCAATCGTTCAATTTTAAACCGTGCCCCTGGGCACTTGAAGTTTTAGTGGCAATTTAATTGGCCAGGGGCACGCCTTAGAATTTAACGATTGATTTCAAATTTTGCAAATAATATGTTTATGGGTATTGACATGAAATGGGAGGGTGTCAAAGCCCGTGTCTCTGCCGCATACAGAGTTTTCTACGCATACTCAAAACTTCTGCGATCAAAACATCTTTCGTGGTCGTGTAAGCTTACAGTTTACAAAGCATTAATCCGACCAGTGCTTACATTTTGGAAGTGAAAGCTGGACACTGACTTCCTCCGATTGTAGAATTTTATCAACTTTCGAGAGGAAGGTCATACCAACAGTTTATGGTCCATGTAAAGTTGCTGAAAATCAGTATAGAATCCGAATGAATCATGAAATCAGAATTTTTTTAGAACAAAGCCTCTCAACTTAAGTGGCCGGGAACCTGGCCTTAGAATTGATCGATTGATTTCAAATTTTGCAAATAATATTTTTATGGGTATTGACACGAAATGGGAGGGTGCCGTACAAAAAATAAAAAAAATTTTTTCAAGGGCCTCCCTAATATACATTGATCAAAAATCACACCAAAAATGTTGCTTCAGGTTAAATCTTATCCATAGCTGTTTATGGTAACTCAAGAAAGATTCAATTACACCAGCTTATAAATGGTTTAAATTTGATTATTTTTTCGGTCAATCAAGTGTCGAAATTTAAAGGGGTCATACCAAAGGCCACATACATAAAATATTTTTTTTTTGCAATAACACAAAAACTTTGCATTGCAAAATTCTAAAAAAAATTGGAATGTTTCTTAAATAAGTGGTCCTTCATATGGCACCCCACTCATTTGGGTCAAAGATGCTTTTTTTACTCTCCCCACACCCATCCCCTAAACACACATAAATATAATTATTTGAGACTTCGCTATGAATTTCATTCAAATTTTACACATCTCTGAAAGATCTGGAAGATCTCCGTGAATTTTTACAAATTTTTCTGTCAATCAGTGTCAAAACGTAGGGGGGGGGGGGGATCGGTCTGAAAGTTTCACTTTTTTGACAATAACTCCAAAACTGCACCGCAAAATTCTAAAAAATATTTCAATGATTTTTAAATTAGGTGCTATTTCAAATGACACCCCACTCGCTTGGGTCAAAAAAGGTTTTTTTTGCCCTCTTTACCCTCCTCCACTAAACACACAGAAATATAATTATTTGAGACTTCGCTATCATTTTCATTCAAAATTTACCAAACTTGCTAGTTCTGTGAATTTTTACAAATTTTTCTGTCAATCAGTGTCGTAACGTAGGGGGGGAACGGTTTGAAATTCGCACTTTTTTGACAATAACTCAAACCGAAAAATTCTAAAATTGCAATATTTTCTAAATTAGGTGTTCTATCAAATGACACCACACTTGACCACGTTTTAAATAGTGCTTTTACCTCTCCTCATTTCCACCCCCTTAATAAATATAATTATGAGTATGTGATGCTTTCCTATATTTTTCATAAAAAAATTACTAATTTTTCTATCATTCCCACTACATTTGAAGATTTTCGATCAGTTAGGTTCGAAGCTAATCGAGGTAAGAAAACACAAAGAAAACGTCATTATTCAAAATTATACAAAAAATGGTGAGGTGTAAAATTCCAAAATAAATTTTTAAGGAATACTGAAATGAAGCCCTTTCATATGATACCCTACTTGAATCTCTTGAAAAAAAAGTATTTTCTCAAAGGTCTCACTTCGTAACCCTGTAAACCAAACGAAAACAACTTTAGTTTTATTTGTATCTGTCATTTTATGAGAACAGATTAGTTTTATACGCACCTTAAATTTCAGGTCCATAGCATTTATAGTTTACGAGATAATCGATATAATGTGAAAAACTCGTTTTACTCTTACCAATCGTGTTCTGTATAAAAAACGGAACCCTAAAAATAGTTGTTTTTGTTTAAAAAAAAACAATGTTTTTAACCATAGAAGGGGTAAATTATTACGTAACACCATTTTTATCGCGGGCGCATTTTGATATCAACAATATTGTTCTTTACACTTTTTTAAACACGTTTCAAATGTTATCATCGATCGGAGAATTTTTCCGAAGTTAAAATCTAATATATGACTTCCCTAATTGCTTTTTCTATTCGGTCAAATGAATATTACGTTGTGATTGAAGCCCTTGTGTTGATTATGTAAAGAATAAATTACATGCTCCGCACAATATTGTGTTTAGCGATCTAAAACCGGTTATTGAATTTAAGCTATTAAAAATCAGAATAACTGAATAAAAATTAAAATTATATTTTAAAAATTACGATAAAAACAAATTTAATTTAAATATTAATCTAACCAAACAATTCTAAATTACCAGTTTTTTATAGCTAGTTTTTACATTATATTGGATATTTGGCAAAAAGTCTGTTTAACCTTTTCGCTGGCCAACTTTATCAATTAAAAATCGATGTTCAAGACATTTTTTAAATAACCGGATATTAAAAAAAAACTAAGTATGAAATAAATTAAACTAAACCTATTACAAATTTAAAACAAAACAAATAAATATATCTGAAACTTTACTTTAATTCTTGTTTAAAAACGTTCCATATTATACCATAATAGGACCATGTTCCATATTATATATATGTAACACAACACACCCACATTCGATTTACGGTGTTTTACTTAAAACCAAACATTCTTTCAAAAATACCTGTCGAAAAATATTTGTCCAGACAAATGTTGTTTTATTATAGTTACCGATATGGACGTATATTTTTGGAAGCCAGAAGCAAAATAATAAACAGGAACCAACATTTTTTTGTGCAGCGTTCTCAATACTGCTAAAGATTAATATGAAATATAGAGGATAAATTAGGTTTGGCTTGTCTGTAATACGATTTTTTGTCCATCAAAGAATGGATTGAGTCACTCAGTTGTTAGTGACAGAAGGATATGTATTTGAAAGAAGTTAAATATTTTTCTAACTTTATTGTGGGAAGTAGTGATGTGTCGGTCGTGAACGACCGAAGTTAATTGAACGGGTCACTTCAATGAACAACGACCGATCGTTTGGATATGTCAGATTAGTTTAAATAAAAAATTTAAGTAGAACAAGAATAATCTAAAAAATTTATCAAACCAACAGCATCAAACAACTTCTACACCTAAAATATAATACAAATATTTACCAATTTAGGAAAACTTTTGTAAATGAATGTGTAATGAATATATATATATATATATATATATATATATATATATATATATATATATATATATATATATATATATATATATATATATATATATATATAATTGTATTATATATATATATATATATATATATATATATATATATATATATATATATATATATATATATATATATATATATATATATAAATATATATATATATATATATATATATATATATATATATATATATATATATATATATATATATATATATATATATATATATATATATATATTTATATCAACTAAACCACTTCCAAATACTTCAAATTTCCAAAGAAACTATTCCTTATTCAAAACAATAATGAATTTTCAAAACAACAACAACAAACATTCAAAACAACATTTTTTTAAATTTTTGCGAAAAAAAAATAAAAACTCAAAAAAAGAAACAAAAGAAAATTTATTTAATATTTCTATGGAATATTTTTATATATTTGGGATTTGTTGTAATTATATAGTGGGAGAGTGAGAGTGGTGTGATACACAAATGCTGCTAAGAGAGATTGAACATAAAGAATGAAAAATAAATTGCCATTTTTAAGAATATGTAAATGCTATTGAAAAAAAGAAATGTATTTCATTCAACTTTTACAAATTGTGAATTGTGAAATGAAAATGAAAAAAAAATTGATTATGAAGATGATTGAATATATTAATGATTATGAAAAAAAAATTTGTTTGTTTGTACATATATATTAAATTTCACTAATAAATTAAAATAAAAACGCCAATTTCTTGTTAACTTATAGTTTTTATTTACTATATACGTATTTCGAAAGCTATGCTTCCATCGACAGTAGTATATATCAAAACTGACAGTATTATATATCAGTTTTGATATATACTACTATCGATGAAAGTATAGCTTTCGAAATACGTATATAGTTCATATAAACTATTAGTTAACAAGAAATTGGCGTGTTTATTTTAATTTGTTAGTGAAATTTATTATAATACTTGTTAAGTTTGAACAAACAAAATTATTAAAATGTACATATACATATATGTATTTAAATTGTTTTTATTATTATTGTTAATTTTTGTTGGTGGATGGATGCTGTATAATAGAATTAATTTCATTTAATTTTTTTAGATTTAATTTAATTGTTTGCAATATTTGCTGTGAAATAAAATTGTTTGTTGTACTAGCTAAAGCGTTAAAAATTAAAATTTTACTACATGTCAGTACTTAAACATTATATTTCTTATTTTATAGTGCAATTTTGTTTTTAATAATGTTTTTTCTTTAAATCGATGTATGGATCCATTCATGCATTTTTTTATTGAATGTTAATTAGAGGATGAGATGTTAGTCTAGAATAGTTAGATTGAAATGAGGTTGCAACAAGTTATAAAGGAGAATCCTTAAGGCAAACGGTAGAAAACAAACAAATAGAGTATGGCTTAAAATAGTAGATGTGCTATATTATAAATCCTGAATAGATTTTTAAGCAATGATTTATCATTTTTTTAAATAAATAACATTAGTATGAGTAATATTTTTTGTTTAAACGAAAAAGGTTTTCTTCTTTATTTCGCAACTCATCTTCTTTGCAAAAAGTTTTGAATAGCCTTCGCAACTTTTTAGACGCATTGGTCTTAGATTTATGTTGATTGTTGCTTGTTAATTAGGATGTGGTTCTTGACCTATTAACGAGGTTTTTTTATTATTATTTTTGACTAAAATATTTAATGTTTGTGCAAGTGACCGATTGAACGAAGACCGAAGTTTTTAAATCGGTCAGTGCGGATGAACGACTTGCTCTGAATGGATCACTAATTTAGCTGAAGTTACCCATCACTAGTTGGAAGTTACTAAAAATTGTACATTCAATTCAAACAACTTAAGAAACCTTAATAAATAGTGCAAAAATATAAGAACTTTAACTAATAGACCGAGAGCCCGCGACGGCCAGACCTTCGTTATTTTATAAAAGCTGAAAGTTTTTCTGCGCATACCCCCTACTCAGGTAGGAACGATTAGCGACATATGAAGTTAGGATCATGGTGGCTTTGGAAGGGAGAAGGTAACAGAGGGGCCTCGTGAAAGTTTAAAAGGTAATTTTTATATATTCTTTGGGATAGTAGTAGAAGTCACCCTTAAACTTTAACAAATTGATAATGTTCAAGGGTGTCTGGCAGGGGTTACCACGATAGTAAGTGTCTGGCAATAGGTAACGTGACTTCTAGTACTACAATGAAGAATATATAAAAAAATCACCTTTTATACTTTCACGAAACTTTGAAGGCCCCTCTGTTACCTGCTCCCTGCCAAAGCCACCATGATCCAACTTCATATGTCGCTAATCTTTCCTATCTCAGTAGGGGGTATGCTTAGTGAAACTTTCAGCTTTTATAAAATAACGAAGGTCTGGCCGTCGCGGGCTCTTAGTCAATAAGGGTATTCTCCGTTTTAATCGAGAAAAGATTATTTATAGCAAAGTAGTTATTTTAATTTTTATAACCTTTTTAATATACAAATTACAAATATTTGTTCACGTTAATTTTTAACTAATTCAAAGTATTTTTACGCTTTTGCGTAAATTGTTTAACGACATAATAATGTTGAGTTATTTCTTAATAAACGTAGTTGAAGATGTAACATTAAGAATCTAAAAACATAAATCTAATAATCTATAATCTATAAAAGCCCACAGGAATACGGCAAATATGTATTTTATTTGTTAAATTAATAGCACAAAATATAAAAATGTAAACAAAGAAAAATTGTATTGGATCACGGTTGTATTTTGTAAAAATAGAATGCAAAAAACAATTAATATATTATACAAATCACGCACACATCATCCAGGAAATAAAAACAATTTCGTGAAGATTAGATTAAATTTATTATAAACACTAATATTTTTGAGTTTATATATTGCTATGACCATGTTTACGTTCTGTTTATTATTACTAATTACAAAAAGTTTATACTATTAATTTGAATAAATTTTATTTTTTGGTATCATATTATTTTAATTAATCATTCAATCAATCTTGGATTTGCAATTGAGGTAGAATGATACATTTTTGATTCTCTTTGTTTAAAGTTTAAGCAAACACAAACAATGACAGTATAAAAAGAGCAAAATAAATTGAGTAATATTTTTACACCGATTGATAACTTATAAGAGAACCGGGTGATAAAAGGAAAATACCGCGAGAACTGTCTGTTCTAATCACAATCTGATGTTGGATATGGTTAGTACTTATCACTTAGTGCACAATACCACTCCGCCTCATCCATGGCCTATATGGTACCTAATATTTAGTTCAGACTTAATTAGTAAATTAGGCTGACGGGATCTTCTTTTTGGAACACCGAACAATGTGTAAACAAAATTCAAGTTATACAAAACTTTGACCGGTGCTGATGTATGAGTAATAAACGTGGATCACATTCATCAGTGTTTGAGCGTAACATTTAATTAAATTATTTGGTAAATCTTTTTTATGTAGTTTGATTATTATTTTTTCAAATGGTTTAATCTGCCAATTTAACCTTGCTTATACGAAATTAAGAACAATTGTCGGCGCGGTGAAATAATCTATAAATTTTAATCTATAAAAATAAAAACGACATAATCTATAAATTTTTTTTTATAGGTTATTTCGTTTAAAAACGAATTAATCTATAAAAATAAAAACGACATAGTCTATGAAATTCTTTTTTTTATATTTTATTTCGTTTCCAAACGAAATCACCTATAAACTCAAAAACGACATAATCTATAAAAAAAATTGAACGAAAATTTTATAGACTAATTCGTTTTCAAACGAATTGGTCTATGAATTTTAAACTTTCAGTTTTTATAGACTAATTCGTTTGAAAACGAATTCATGGCCTGCTTTCGCATTGGAAATTTTATTCTCATCAAATTTCAATTACAATGAACGCCTAACACTTGCCACTTTTTTCCATGGCAACGGTTTGGTCGATCCAGCTTTACCAGTTTCAATAATTTATTTCTACAACAAGAATGCTGTTGGTCTTAACTGGAAGCAGAAATTATATAAATTTGACAAATTATTCGCGTATTTGAATAAAGCTAAGGATACTTTTGACCCCATGTACTATGAACTAAGTAAAAAATACTACTTCTACAGTATGATTAAAAAGCATATGATTTACTACAATGGGGACAAACGTGAAAATGGCAAACCACAGCAATTTCAATATAACAATAACGATAGATGGGTAGAGTAATTATTGATTGTTCACACAAAAAAATTTTATGGTTAATTGATCATATTTTAGAGAACCATAAAATATGGTCAATTATAATCATAGTATGGTTCTGTATCTATAATAACAACCATAAAAAACTTTCACGCAAAAAACTTTCACGAGGACATGGTTTTTAGTTTTGGGCAGCAATGTATATCAAACATAACTCTTTGTTAAAGTAAAAGTATTTTTTATCTCTGTTTAAAAATTTATTACAAAACTAACATAAAACATCAATACGTTGCCGGAAAATTATAATCAAAATTCCAAAAATATTGTTAAATTAAATAAAATCAAACTTTTTCAAAATTCCAAAAATGTTCCAAAAATTAGAATGAAATCAAATATTTAAACTTTTTCTAAATTCCGATAATATTCCGAAAATTCTTAAAAATTCAAACTTTTCCAAAATTTAAAAATACTATACTGCAAAAATTATTACAAAATCAAAAATTAAAACTTTTCCCGAAATTCTAAAAATATTGCAAAAATTATTACAAAATCAAAAATACAAACTTTTTCAAGATTCCAAAAATATTTCAAAAACTATATCAAATTCAACAATTTCCGTGTCAAAATTCCAAAAATTATAATAAAATCAAAAGTTTAAAATTTTTCAAAATCCTAAAAATATTCCAAAAATTCTTACAAAATCAAAAAATGAAACTTTTTTCAAAATTCTAAATATTAAATTCTATATATCTAAATTCTACATATAAAATTCAAAAATTCTAAAAATATTGCAAAAATTATAACAAAATCAAAAATTGAAACCTTCTTCAAAATTCCAAAAATATTCTAAAAATTAGAATGAAATCAAATATTTAACTTTTTTCTAAATTCCAATAATATTCCAAAAATTCAAACTTTTTTCATAATTCTAAAAATATTGCAAAAATTATTACAAAATCAAAAATTGAAAATTTTTTCAAAATTCCAAAAATTATAATAATATCAAAAATTAAAAATTTTTCAAAATTCTAAAAATATTCCAAAAATTCTTACAAAATCAAAAATTAAAACTTTTCCCGAAATTCTAAAAATATTGCAAAAATTATTACAAAATCAAAAATACAAACTTTTTCAAAATTCCAAAAATATTTCAAAAACTACAACAAATTCAAAAATTTCCGTGTCCAATTTCATTTTCAATTACATTTACGTCATAAAAACAGCTACATTTTTTTTTCCAAAAAATTGGCTAAAAAATAAATGAAATCATTTTTTGACACACTTGACAACATTTTTTTGACAAACTTATAATGCCATAATTCTCAATAATAATAATAAAATTCATTTCCAACAAACTATTAATTTTATTTTTTACCAAAAAATTAGGTAAAAAAATAAATAAAAATCTTTCTTTTGACACACTTTACAACATTTTTTTGACAAACTTGTAATGCAATAATCTAGTTTTTGATCTCACATACCAATCCCTACCATCAAGATTTCTCCAAATTTAATGTTACTACTCGTAATCACTTAAAATGAACGTTTTTTAAGCCAAAAATATGAAAATTTGCTATTTTTGACACACATAATGATTTTTTTGACACACTTCCGGTACAGTTATCGAACACAGCGTCCTTTCAGACCTTTCCCTTGACTATACCCATTTTTAGAAAAAGAAATTTTGAAATCCCTCCAGCGCGTACATCCCTCCCTGCAGCGTATATAATGACGGCCGGCCGGCAGACAGACATACATTTTTTTTTTTGCTTTTTTAGAATCAGGAGGTCCTAAAACGTCGAGAAATGTCAAAAAAAGTGGGGGTAAGAATTTCACTTTGAGCTCATGAATGTAATACTTAGGTCTTTCAGACCGAAGTAAAACAAATTCAATAAAAAATGAAAACGTTTCATCGCAGTTCGATTAAGGAAAATCATATATTTTTTTCATTCGTAAATCACGCATTTATTCGTTATGCTGATTTTTATAGATTATGTCGTTTTATTTTATATGCTATGTCTTAATAGATTATTTCGTTCTGCCAGTTGTGCACGCTCACACTCACACAATCAAATATGATGAGCTCGAAAATTATTTATAGACTAATTCGTTTTCAAACGAATTAGTCTATAAATCTGCATTTCCATAATTTATAGACTAATTTGTTTGAAAACGAATTAATTTATAAATTTTGAACTTTTGGGTTTTATAGACTAATTCGTTTGAAAACGAATTAGTCTATAAATTCTAAAACGACATATTCTATAAAAATAAATTTTATAGACTAATTCGTTTCAAAACGAATTAGTCTATAAACTCCTTTTCAGTTTATAGACTATGTCGTTTTTTTTTTCAAATTCATTTTGGTTTTATAGATTAATTCGTTTCCAAACGAATTAGTCTATAAACCCATACAAAACGATTTTAGATTATGTCGTTTTTTTTTATAAGTTATGTCTTTATAGATTATTTCGTTCTGCCACAATTGTCGTATTTTTGAAAGAGCAAAGTTTCGGTTCAAGTGTTTTTTATATTCGATGAGATCGAATAATCTTAAATAAAATTCTGCGATCTATTGAAAGAAATTATAAATCACGTTTTGTTAAAAGAAACAAAAATTTCTGTATTTTTAGAAAAATCAAAAACAGAAAACAGTGTTTTTTTTATAAATAGATATATATGTACCAAGAAAAAACTTATCTTTTCCAAATTTTTAGATTTTTCTTTACTTTTAAATATTTTTTGAATGTAGTATGTACATAGTTTTCATAAGTAAGAATAGTGTCACTGAAAATCAGAAGTTTATTTATATCCGTTGCAGTAACTACAACAGATTACAGTAAAATTAAAGTTTCTCCCCTAAAATAATTATGTACTTTAGTATTCATTTCATAGGCAAATATATTTCAGTTATGATAACAGTTTTCTTGAAAATAGAAGAGTGTGGCTTATACTTTCTCTATAATAGCCGAACTTCTCTATGAACTGATCAATTACTTAAATATGGAGGGTGAAATATATTTTACTACATCGATAATTGCTCAAAATTTAAAAATTCTCCAAACCTACTTTCTTCACTGTTTCAAACAAATTAATGTTTTTACCTACTCAAGTAAATG
>OY856188.1:220674727-220716914 GCA_963693315.1 Diogma glabrata | reverse complement strand
CACATGATTTCAAAAACATATATTTTTTATCGTAACGTTTCAATGCGATTCCCGCATCATCTTCAGACGAAAAAATATTCTTTATTAAAATTTAAAAAATTATATATGAAAATTCAAAAGAAAAAAATAACAGAAGCAAAACGTTATACAAATTAAAATTGATTGAAAATTAAATTTTTGAAAAATATAAAATTATAATATAAAAATATAAACGATATGAGATATATCGAAAACGACCGGGACTTGCACATGGTCGCACTTGTTGAGGTAAATTTTCTGTACATGTGTGTTCTATTGATATCTTGGAGAAATTTATGAATCAGCAAAATTTTCTAAAAAAAAAGTAATTTTTTAAAACCGTTATAACGGCGGTTTAGATACTAATATTTTTAAAAAGTTAACAAATTTAGAAACTTTAGAGTCTTTTTATCAATTTGTTTTAAAAATAGACCTCTGTAGTTAGAGGTTCCTGAGTGAGCGGCTCCAACAAAAAAGTTTGCAAAAAAAAATTTTTTGAAACAACCGGCACCGTGAGGGTCGTATTTGTAGAACCATATCAAAAAATCTTTTCTAAAAATGTGTTTCATTAATATCTTGAACAACAATTTGCAAAAACTTTATAAGAGTTAATAAAAAAATATATAAAAAGAAATTAATTTTTTTTCCTAGAAATAAACTATTTTGATATTGCAGCAATTGCACGACATATGATATAGAGCAGGTTAGCCGTGTGTTTTTCATATAGTGTCATACATATGTTCTGTGGTGGATTTGATATTTGTTTGTTGCAAAATTGGATAGATGTAGTTTTGCTTATATGTAGCCAATTTTCTTTTTAAAATTTGTTCGATATCTGTTTGTAATTAGTTTGTTTTGTTTAAACTAATCTGATGCATCAGATTCTACTTGTACACAAAACTGTCTGATCTCGAAATCTGCCTATTTCTAGCGGACATCTTGCCGCTCGGGCTTTTCAACTTTATAATATAAAATGTTGCGTATTGGTAGAAAATATTGATTTACGTATTGTAATTACTTTATACTTTTTTATGGTGGAGTCTGAAAGCGGAGCTATTTTGGTTACCTATATCAAGTAGGACTGCTACCTAAAGATCTATTGTGCTTTAACCTGATGTTGCTATTTGACAGATGAAGTCGATGTCACTGTAGGATATTAATTGATTAGTTGATCTATTTACAATAGGAGTTGATTGGGCTAATGATTAAAACGAGTTATTACAAATCTCGTTTAATATGACATAAAATTTTGAAAAAGAAAGCAACACATGTTCCGTACTGCAGTTTGAGCTTAATCGAATAACGCCAAATTGCGCTTTCTTTAGTTTTTTTTACGTATGGCCAGTTTTATGCAGTAATTGTCTTATTGTAACTAATTTTGATTAGGATTTTCGGGCGTTAGTGTAAGTATTCTATTCTATGTTTTTTTATTCTATGGAACGTAAAGGAAGATCAAAGAAAGACTAACTAATTGATGAATTGATTTAAAATCTAATATGACACCATAGGTGCGTTCGATTTGACTGAAACAACTGAAAAAACAACAACAATTGCATTCAATTTTTCAGTTGTATCAGTTGCTTCAGTCAAATCGGACACGGCTATTTCCTCAATAAAAAAATTCAGTTTGCTAATTAAATGAAATTTATTTTACACATTATTATCGTATTTTAAGTAATTTCTCCTTCAATTCAAATCCTCCAAAATATTATCATTTTATTACTTCATGTTAAATAGTCAACGATCTGGTTCAAGAATAACATTTTTATACGACTAATACTGTTTTCTATATCATTGAAGAACAATACTGAAACGAACACTCGCATCTTCACAAAGAAAGTTATTTTTTTTTATTCTATTATGAGATATAAATATTTATTTCAAATTTTGAATATAAAGAAAAATCACACTAAACAATATTACAATGAAATACATCTTCTTATATATTAATACGCTAGATTAAAACTTTGTGGAGCATAAGGCTTTTTTATTCGCAGATGGATTCAATTCAAATTTTCACAGCTAACTGATATTAGTGTAACCTATATTGGGATCCGGATTCAAACAAATCGGATCATAAATAAAAAAGTTATTATATACGGAAAACTTTTTCTATACATATGCATTATAAGTTTACATACATATAAAAATATATTTGCTATCGAACAACGAACAACAAAAACGAAACTTAAAACTTTATTTTGTTATTCTTTTTTATATTTAATTTTTTCTCAGCTGTTAGTATATTTATTTCTTTGAATGTGAATAAACGTACATATTGTTTTTCTATGTTTTAAATTTCATTTCGAATTTTTTCTTATGCGTAAGATAGGTTTTGAGTTAGATCGTGTGAATCCTTTTGTTCGTTCTTTTAAATCAATGCATGAATTTTGTGAAAGACCTGAGAATGTTACTGCTGATGTGTCAATATATATATATATATATATATATATATATATATATATATATATATATATATATATATATATATATATATATATATATATATATATATATATATATATATATATATATATATATATATATATATATATATATATATATATATATATATATATATATATATATATATATATATATATATATATATATATATATATATATAATATATATACATTTGTTTTTCCGTCTCCGCTTATCCTATATAATCTTTTGGCACCAAAATTTTTCCGAAATTCCGAGATGAGGCACATTGCAATAGGTAAATTTTTATATGAAATCTACCTAAAAACAAACTAAATATGCAAATGCTAATTTTTTGTGATTATAAAGTAATAAACTTCGTATTGCTGAAATAAAAAAATTAATATGTAACATGAATGAAATACTTTGTAAATACATATTTACTAAATCTTACTCTCAATATATATAAAATCTAAAAGTACGTTACATTTTATAATCCTAATATTATTCACCTTGACAAATATATTTATTGTGACACACTTATCGCTTAACTTCTTACACATTCTCCCATTATGTTTTATTAATAATAAGGAGAAATGCCAATGCTAAGTTTATCAGGTGAAGCAAGCTGATTATTTCTATTTTCTCTATCTAATCATTAGAATAGACCATTTATTTTTTGTCTGCCGTTAATTTTCTTATCAGTTTTGTAAACAAAATTTGTTTGTCTCAAAATGTCTAGGAATTATCTAATATGTATTTGCAAAAATAATATTTTTGTTATTGTACATATATGAAACACGTCGGCATACTATCATATAGTTCAATTTTTTTTGATTAAATATTTTGAAGTAAGCATTTGCTTCATTGATATTCTATTTATCTTGGAAGGCTAGAAGGACAATGTACTCTAGCTAGACAACAAAATGATAAAAATGCAAAGGCTATATCAGAAAATTAAATTTAATAATTTTTGACGGAATAGATTAAAAGAATATTTAGTAAAAAAACCGTTTGTTCTTTGTAGTGATAATATTAAATGTAAAAAATAATAGTCAATTCTTTTCAGCTGTACCGAACAAATTTCAGTACAGTTCCAACACCGAATTATTTTTTTTGTATTGAAATTCATTCCAAAAGAATACAAAATTCGATAATTCGGGGGTGGAACTTGTTCGGTACAACCGAAAAGAATACACTATAAGTCATTATGCTCATCTCATTTTTTTCATAACAATAGTTAATAAACGAAAAAATATTATCCTCATTGATTCACGGGGGTGACAACTACGTGTATGCTAGTCCCTACTATTGATATACGAGTTAACATGAGATATTACAAACCACTGGCAATAGCAGTGAGATATCATTATTTCAAGGTGATATCTTAGAGGTGCTGACGGATGAACTATTCAGTCAACGTTAACCCTCAATCTTAGTTATGGAATACTCATTGATGATGCCACGCTATTGCTTGCTTGAAGAAACAGGCCTACACATAGCCCTATATTTAGACCTTAATCGTTCAGTAAGACAGTGCGTCACATGATTGAGGAATACGCCAATAGCAAGATTATTAGCAAACCAATTTTACTTTTGATCCTGTAAATTTTTAAAAAAAATTTACGTTTTGTCTACTTTTTTATTTTTATTTTCTCCATTCTTTCATGAAATACTGACTGGTCTTTGTCATATTTTATTGCTCCATTCTTTAAAACAAAACATAAAAAACAAAAAACCAGAAAATTAAATCCTCAGAACGCATGTTGTTGTGGGACCTTGGTTTTAAAAGCTGTTTTTGTCTTATTTTGACACATATTACGACCTACTTACTATACACATAACATATTTTTAAAAATTTTAAGCTTTACTTGATTTGTAAAAAATATTAAATTACTAAAATTAATTTTGTTTTTCTACCTTTATCTTTCAGCCCGCTCGAGTTGCAACATTGGTGCAGGAAGCTGAGGTAAATAAATATAAAAAAATCACAAATTCTAATTTGCTTTTGAAATTTTTGGCAAAAAATTATTTTGAATTATCACCTTGGGAAATTACAACTGAAAATTTTTGGCCTTAGTTCTATTTTAATTTAACCCAATGAATTTCTCTAAAATGTAATGACATCATTCAATTTCACAGATAACATTTGATTTATACTAATAACAAATAGATATACGTCTGGCCTACTGGAATATTAAAAATTATCAAATAAATTTTGAAATAAATAAACGATATCGCAGTTGGCCAACGTATAATTCATAAAAAATATATAAAGAAATGAAAAATGGCAAAAAATTTTCTAAACGAATTTCCGTAGTTCGTTGATAAATTCTCATAATTTTTTGGAAAATTCCTCAAGCAAGTGGTATTGATAATAGCGAAAATTCCGAATTTTTTTTTTTCCAAAAAATTATTTCGAATTATCCCTGCCCTTGGGAAATTACTACTGAAAACATAACAAATTTTTTGTCAAAGGTTACTTGTTCAACAAATTGTTATTTCAAAATGTATGAAAATTTATATTAAATTTACATCTAATACTAAATCCAAGGAATGAACCATTTCAATTTTTGTCAAAAAATAATAAATTCCCTTTTCAAACTTTGATTTTTGTTTTGCATAGAATAGTACATTATGATGCTAGGTAGGACGTAAAGCTAAAGATTTTGGACGTATGTGGAGTTTGAAAATCGAGGCGCTAGCCGAGATTTGCATCCACATTAAGTACAAAATAGCTTACGTCCGTGCGACATATACTACTTTTTATTCGCCACTAGCAAAATATTTTTAAAAAAATTGTTTATCAAGTAATAATTTTGCATAAATTTTAAAATAATATGTACTTGTTCAACATTTGACAACCTTTGACAAAATATTTGTTATTTTTTTCAAAATAATTGTATAATTACGACAGCAAAGTGATAACAATAATTTTAATTGGATAATGAGATTTTGAATTTAAAGGTTGCTTTGATAAAAATTTCTATTTTTTATAGAATTTAAACAAATACAAATGTTTTTTACTTTTTTTAACGTAACTATGACAACAAAATATATGGCTAAAAAGTGACACTTTACGACCTCAAATAACAGTAATAAAGTACCACTTTAATATGTAGGCGAATAAAATAGTACATTATGACGCAAGGACGTAAAGCTAAAAATTTTAACTACATACGTCATGTGGTGTTTGCAAATTGAGGCGCTAGCCGTGATTTGCACCCACATTATATGTCCAAATACGTCCATACGTCCGTCCGTATGTCTAAATTACGTCCGTGCGTCATATACTATTTTTTATTCGCCGCAAGCAAAATATTTAAAAAAAAACCAAATCAAAGATATAAATTTGCATAAATTTTGAAATAAAAATATGTTGAACAAGTAACCTTTGACAAAACATTTGTTATTTTCCAAAATAACTATGACAACCAATAATAACATTAATTTTAATTGGATTATGAAATTTTGAATTTAAAGGTTGCTTTGATAAAAAATTTCTATTTTTTGTCGAATTTAAACAAATACAAATGTTTTTTACTATTTTCAACGTAACTATGACAACGAAATATATGGTTAAAAAGTGACACTTCACGGCCGCAAATCACAGTAATAAAGTAATACTTTAATATGTAGGCGAATAATAGTACATTATGATACAATGACGTAAAACTAAGGTTTTTGGACATTTACGGAAAAATTGGGCAATTGTAATATTTATTAAGTATTATAATACCGCAATTACAGCGACATAGCAAATTAGTAGATAGTATATTATAATTTGCATCTTGGCATATTTAATATGAGTTTAAAACAAAACCCCCGGTATAGAAGCCATCTACATTTTTTAGCACAATAAAAATCGTGAACTTGTAGCGCCATTTTGAAATTAAACCTCAATATAAAAAAAATTCAAAAAATCGCCATAACGCTCATAACGCCATCTGGAAAAATAAAACTCCATATATAAAAAATTCAAAAATGTTTAATCAAAAACACTAATCCAATTTTTTGCATATGGCAATGTTCATTGTTTATTGCAAATGGCGTGAATGGGTAGGGCTATGATATATCGGGGGTTTTGGTTTAAAACGTAGATTGTAATTTGAATCGTAAGTATTTGAATCGTTTGTAATTGTAGTAGGCCTAGATATCACATTATTTGCTTTAGATTTTAAAATAAAAAGTGTTTACAGCACAGATTTAAATTAAATCTACTAATTTGCTATGTCGCTGCAAATGCAGTATAAGGCCCGCAATACACTTAAGCTAAGCTATTCGAACTATGCGAACTATATGTTTTTTTGCATGGTATAACGAATATAAGGTATTCTTGACAGCTAATCGAAAATTTTGTGTGACGTCATCCGGCGTAAATATAAAGAAACAAAAAATGTTTTAATTTGAAAATTAGAGAAAACATAATTTTTACGTTTTGGTTTTCCTTATTTTTTTCATTAACAATTTGTTTATTAAGTTTTCTAACTCTAAAGAGCATTTTACAGTATAGGAAATCCGACGTCCACGCCATGCTACAGGGGTAATGCAGACAGAATTAGGTTGGTGTATCGGAGACAAGCAGAGAAAAACTGCTTAGTCTATTACGCTACATCACGGCGAATTGGCGCCTTAAAACTTCTTATAACCTTAACATCATAACAGAACCATTAACGAAAATAGGGGTTGGGACTGAGGTTAATACCATCACTCCGAAAAAAAAGCTTTGTTAAATTTGATAACCAAAAAAAGAATACCAGACACTAACAAAACAACAGAAGTTTTACCTGAACGTGAGAAAGAACCAAACTACCGCATCGGAACGTGAAACGTGTGCAACCTGATCGCTCATGATGGTTTAATAAGTCTAGAAACAGAGGCTGAGAGGCATAGGATGGATATCATATCTCTGCAAGAAATAAGACAGCCAATAATCGGAAAACAAAACTCGAATAGTCACTCTTTATGCAGTAGTGGTCATTCTTCTCGAAATGAATTTAGTACTGGTTTCCTTGTTGGTGCACGCATACAAGAAGCCGTGTTGGAATTCATCCTGGTCAATGAGAGGATTTGCTACTTAGAGGTACGCGGTACATAAAATAATGTTTCTCTTATTGCCTTGCATGCACCTGCTGAAGCTAAGTCCGTCAATATTTTCTACATAGCACTGGAGGAGGTTATGAAATCAACACCAACAATGATAATGGTGAGAGAATGACTGAGTTTGCATTATCAAATAATTTGAGAATTGCCAGTACTTTCTTTTCGCATCGATCGATTCATAAGCAGACTTATGTTTTTAAACCGAATGGAAACTCTTGAAGTCAAATTGATCAAGTACTAGCAATAGCACGTTTCTTTTCGAGCGATTTGGATGTGCGTTCCTTTAGATGTGCAAATACTGGAAGTAACCACTTCCTTGTATGTTCTAAGATAAGGTTCCACTTGCAACGATCAATTCAACGATCTTTTACTCATTAGAGTATTTAAAAGCTTGTCTTTTAAAGTCCAATAATTTTCAGTGAAGTGTAAGGAACAAACTATCTTATAATAAATACGAACATTTTCTTTTTCCACATGATTCTATCCACTACAAATTGATTTATTTTTCTGGAAATTAAAAAATCCTTATGTTTTGAGTATGATTTTTCACATTTGTTGAAAACTTTTGCAGGTTTTAACGTAGTTCGGCATTTAAATTTGTATATGTTTTAAATTTTAATAGTAAAACAAATACTAAAGTTCATTAATTAATGAATGAATTAATTTCAATCATTTCATAAACTAATAAATTAACTTAAACATCATTCTAAATATATTTTTAATTTAAAAACAATAGCTTTTCTCATTGATAATAACAACAAATGTATTATATAAAACTCTGAATGACGTCAATCAAAATCAAAATGGCATCGCTGTCACTCTAGTGAGAATACCTTATTTTAATTTTACCATGGTTTTTTGTATATAACGTAATCAAATGGATGACTATACACTTGAGCTAAGCTATAAGCTTAGCTCAAGTGTATAGGCATCCATTTGATTGCGTTATATACAAAAAACAGTTCGCATAGCTTAAGCTTACTCTCTATTAGTCTTTTACATCTTTTTTTCTAGCCAAAATAGAACGGGAAACCATGATTAATTTTCTAAAGAGAGAGAAAGACGAATATCACAAATTTTCATGGAAAAAATATTTTATAGGATTGGAATTGTGACATTTCACCATTATTTTTAATAAACATCTAATTTTATTATATATTTTTAACAATGTCGTATCCAACATAGACTGCTAGATAATTTTAAATATATTTTTTCAGTGCAAAAGTCGTCTTTTTCCATAAAAAAGTCTTGCTCTATATTACTTTTTTTAAAAAAAAAAGTCATGGAAAGTAAAAAAAGACATGGAATAAATAAAAAGTCTTCATCTTTTTTCCTTTCGCACTTATATGATTTTCATATCTTCTGTTTCACAAAATAAAAAAGACGAGAAAAAAAGACTAATGGAGAATGACCTTTATTTTTAATAAACATCTAATTTTATTATATATTTTTAACAATGTCGTATCCAACATATAGGTCCGCTATACACTTGAGCTGAGCTATGCGAACTATGCGAACTATTTTTTTTGTATATAGCGTAATCAAATGGATGACTATACACTTGAGCTAAGCTTATAGCTTAGCTCAGGTGTATAGTCATCCATTTGATTACGTTATATGCAAAAAACATAGTTCGCATAGCTTAGCTCAAGTGTATAGCGGGCCATACTGCTAGATATTTTTAAATATATTTTTTCAGTGTAAAAGTCGTCTTTTCCATAAAAAAGTCTTGCTCTATAGGGCGATTTTTCTGTTCCGGTGTTTGTCGCAATGGCGCTGCAAAAAGGGGATAAGAGAAAAAATTCAAAAAATTTTATATGGGATTCCATTCAAAACACAACTTGAATAATTTTAAAAATTATCTATGAAATTTCTCATTTTACTACAATTAAGTAATTTAAATTTGTTTATGAACTAATATTGACTATATATTAAGCGTAATATATAAAATATTTGATTTTCTTCTGTCCGTAAAACAAATACGAAAATAGGTTAAATTTTTCATACAACTTTGTATGGGAAATTTTGGCAGTTTTTATGTTTCTTTTTTGAGCGACTTAAGAATGATATTTTATATATTACAATTAAAATATAATCAATAATACTCCATAAACAAATTAAAATTGTTCAATTGTGGTAAAACGAGAAATTTCATAAATAATTTTTAAAATTATTCAAGTTGTGTTTTGTATGGAATCCCATATAAAATTTTTGTGATTTTTTCTCTTATCCCCTTTTTGCAGCGCCATTACGGTAAACACCGGAACAGAAAAATCGCCCTATAGGGCGATTTTTCTGTTCCGGTGTTTACCGCAATGGCGCTGCAAAAGGGGGATAAGAGAATAAATTTAAAAACTTTTATATGGGATTTCATACAAAACACAACTTGAATAATTTTAAAAATTATCTATGAAATTTCTCATTTTACCACAATTGAACAATTTTAATTTGCTTATGGAGTATTATTGACTATATTTTAAGCGTAACATATAAAATATTATTCTTAAGTCGCTCAAAAAAGAAACATAAAAATTGCCAAAATTACCCATACAAAGTTGTATGAAAAATTTAACCTATTTTCGTATTTGTTTTACGGACAGAAGAAAAGAAAATATTTTATATATTAAGCTTAATATATAGTCAATAATACTTCATAAGCAAATTTAAATTATTTAATTGTAGTAAAATGAGAAATTTCATAGATAACTTTTAAAATTATTCAAATTGTGTTTTGTATGGAATTCCATATAAAATTTTTGTGATTTTTTCTCTTATCCCCTTTTTGCAGCGCCATTGCGGTAAACACCGGAACAGAAAAATCGCCCTATAGACTTTTTTTTATAGTAGAACACTTTTTTATAGTTTATTACTTTTTTTTAAAAAAAAGTCAAGGAAAGTAAAAAAAGACATGGAATAAATAAAAAGTCTTCATCTTTTTTCCTTTCGCACTTATATGGTTTTCATATCTTCTATTTCACAAAATAAAAAAGACTAATGGAGAATGATCTTTAGCTCAAGTGTATAGCGTGCTTAAAATGTCGTTAATTACAATTGATTGTAATTTGTTTGTTTAACTTAAATCGGAAAATCAAACTAAGGATATTTGCTTTTCTTTTCAGGGCATTACTTGGGGATGCGCTTATAAAATAACAGGCGACACTGCTTTAGAATATTTGAACGACCGAGAATGTACTCTTGGAGGTTATGTCTCAGTATCCACCAAATTTTATCCTCGAATTTCAACTCCAGGCTCAGAAATAGGTGAAGCATATCCAGTATCACTTTATATTGCAACACCAGAGAATTGCCATTGGTTGGGTGAAGCAACAATATCAACAATGGCTCATGAAATTGTGGAAACTCGTGGTATAATCGGTCATAATGTTGAATATATTGTTAGGCTAGCGAAATTTATGCGAGAAGATCTTCCAGGTACTTACGATGATCATTTATTCGAACTCGAACGTATGGTCTTAAAAATATTAGATAAAAAGAAAATATGTTTTTCATCATTAATGGGACAACAACCGCAACGAATCTCTCGTGATTCTCATGAAAATATTGGAAGACCAATTTCATTTGAGTTTACGTCAAGGGTTCCGGAACAGAGATTACGCTGTTTACATATATAAACTAGGAAAAAAATGTATACTAAAATTAAGATTAGGTTATATTATTAAATTGATTTTAAAATTTAACTGTATTAAATGTGATAAATTATATATTTTTTATAATTCTTATTATATTTTAAATAAAGCAATTGAAAAATTTAAGCCAAAAAATAAAATACAAATCCTTACAAATGTTTTTCTTCTACACTGTTTTGCATCTGCATTATCGACTTAATTTAGTAACCAAGCAATTTAAAAAAAAATTCAAAACGTTTTCTCAAAAACAAAATTATTTATTAATACGAAATTAATTTTACATTTAAGTCGTTAAAAAATTATGTTTTTTTCTAAATTAATTTGTTAATATTTCGCTTGCTTTAGATTCAATCAAATTTTCCATAGCTGTTATCGAATGCATCCATGTATCTAAATTACTAGTCATTGCAGACACTTGTTCCCTCGTTAATACTCTTGGTTGCACCCATGTCATATTGACAACCCCAGACACTTGGTCAATTTCACCGCGCACTAAACCTTGCGATAATGCTTTCATTATTAAAATTTCAATTTCTTTTAATGGTAGTTTGGTTTCACTTGAAATTTCCTCAAATGTAATGGAACGTTTATTTGCTGGACGTTTAAAGGTCATTTCCATTAAACAAAGAAGTGATATTTTTTGACGAAGTTTAACTTCTTGAGCTACTAAATCAGGAATATGTCCCCATTTTGTTTTCATTGATTCGAATCTAAAGAAAAGATTTTCAAAATAAATTGATAAAGAAAAGTTTGAATTTATAGAATTTTACTTCACAATATCTCCTGAATTGAAGGCTTTCAGTAATTCTATCAACCACTCGTTGTCAGTTCCTTTAAGGGATTCCAAAACTTGATGTGCAAGCTAGAAAGAAAAATAAGAGCGAGTTCAATCTAGCTTTGATCAAACCAATCGATACGTACTAATTCACCAATATTATAAATGCCATCTCCCAAAAGTGCTGCTAGTCCTAAAAATAAAGCTTGTTGGGGCCATTCTTCTTTGGGAAAATCGTCTATCGCACAACCAAGGAACTGTAATCCACATCTATAATAATCACTATGCTGTCCAATTAATCTATAATATTGTGAAGCCAACATATAATATTTTCCATGCACTGGCGTCACATTTCCAGCCTCTTCTAATATATCTTTTAAATCTTCAATGATTTTTTTAGTTTCTTCCAAATTATTTAAATGCTCTAAATAAATTTGTCCTTGTAAAACTCGGCAAAGCCATACAGCTTCGTCACAAATTTTAACTTTTTCTTTGATATTTTCCAAAAATGCAATTGATTCTTTTTTATCGGAGATATATCCATTTATTACAGAAACTATTTCTACCAATCCATAAGGGTTAATTCTATAATAAGCAAAATTATTAGATACATTTTCGCCTGTATCAAAGAGTGAACTTACTTTGTCTCAAACGATGAAATAAAATTATGATACAATTTAAGCAGATCATCTTCATTTTGTAATGAGGGATGTTTTACAAAGGTATTAAGTTTTATTGTTAATTCATTCCATAATCTAAAAATAAACAAAATACATATTAAATTTTGTGTCAAAATGACTTGACAAAAATTTTCAAATGTCAATTTTGTTAAACAAAATTAAGAATAAATAATAATTTGTTTATTGATACTCACTTTTCATTGTGAAGCTCTTCAATTTCTGTCCATTCTGCAGCTATTTCTTTATTTGTATTTTTCTTTTGTTCATTTAAATATGCAGTTACATTTGCGGACGCCATTCTTGTATTGAAGAATGATGATGAATTTTGACAACAGTTTTGAGGTTATGTTTTTGTGTTACTGAATTATGCAGTGGATTTTTGTCAGCGCTATGTATTCAGCGTTTTTAGATCATATGCAGATTATCGTTTAGACTGTGTTCCAATCCATGCTATTCAGTAGCAAAATTCTAAATTGTACTAAAACTGTCAAATTGGCAATTTCATCGTTCCAATTGAAATATATTCTAAATTGACGGTTAAACATTGTTTTGTTTGTTTTTTCATTTAATGTTAAAAACTAGAATTATATACGGTCTGTCCGACGAGGAGATTTCAATATAAAATATTGCGTTGCTATATTATATGATTATATCAGGCATACAAATCTATTGTTAACAATTGTTAACTTTCGTCGTTCTTTAATTCAATGGCCGTGGCCCATTTCTCAAAAATGCCGATGCAATTGAAATTTTGACGTTTCTTGCTGAAATATTTTATTTTGTTTTGCTTTATTTTCTTCTACAAAAATTTAATTACGAAAAAATAATTATTGAAAAACAAATATTATTTGAATTTCAACACAATCTGTCAAAATTTACTCAAGTACGATAGCAGAGTAAATTGAAATTTTTTAGTCGATTTGCAGATTCAATTTCAATTTCATCGAGAAATGGGCCACAGCCAATAATTTTAACATATATTGTGTAACAAAATGACGTCATGATGTCGTTCCTAAATTCAATGTTAAACTGTCAAAAGTTAACATTTTGTAACAATTTCCAACTCACCTCCTAGACATGAATTATAGAATGTTGTTATGTCAAATGGTATGTTGTGATCTATTTATCTATCAAAATATTTATAATTAAGAGATTCGAAAATACAATTTCTTGTTTTTGTGTTTCGTAATTGAGTTTTATTATATATAAATTAAATAATTTTAATATATTTAATTTGTGTGCTCAAATAGAACAAATTTATTTTTGACAGATCAAAAGTCTAATATTTTGTCGTTCTTAAATTATAAATCAACATTGTCGACAAAACTTAACATGACGTTTCAACACAATTTTATGACATTTTAACAATGTTAGAAAATGTTAAGAAAAAGAACGCTACACTGTGATTTAATTCAAATTCATTAAAAAATTTAATACGTGTTATTTATATTTTTTGTATTTTTCCACTAGTTTTGACACAGGGTGGCTCGAAATTTCTGAAGACATTTATTGACAATCAAAGATTAAAGTTAAATTGTTCTCGAACGGGCTATTTGATTTGAGTAAAACTTTTTTTGTTTGAAAGGTACTTGATGAGGCTTTATAAAAATGTTACACTGAAAATTATATGCTTAGACGTTTTTTCTAATTTGTGTTCTTCAAACATGGGTATTTCAGAAAGCACCTTTTTTCTTTCAAATTTTTTATTTCGAGCCACCCTGTGTCAAAACTAGTGAAAAAATATAAATACCACGTATTAATTTTTTTTTGTACTAACGGTTACCGAAGTTTTGAAAAAATCGGTAATGGAATTGGGTTCACATCATCCGACGTCGTGTTTCGATTTTCATTCTCATACGGTTTTCGCTTCTAAATGCCTGTTGTTCCACAGTCAGTTAAGCTAAAAATTGTGTCGAGTGATTGTTAATTATAAATGGAACGTATATCAATAAATCTGTTAATTTTTTCATATTACAACTATTACGGAGTACTATATGTAAACAGTAATGAAAATCATCGTCCGGGAAAATATCGTTTCTAGAAAATACAAATACGTCTACTAAATATATTTTTGTACGAGTAAACCGTAAACTGCATTTTTACAATTCAAAAATTGTGCGTAAAGCAGACCTTTTTTTCCTATTGAAATAACGATACCTAAAATTACTATTTTATGCCCTAAAGCGTAAATATGTTTGACAACATCAAACGAACTCAAAAGAACAAAATACCTTATGGTTATTTCGAAAAATAAAAACACATACATATATTTACAGACATATGAATATGTTTTTTGAAATTTTATTTTGAGAAAATTGTTAATTCTAAGCATTTTTTTGTTTGTTTGAAATTTTATAAACAAAAAGTTACTTTAATTTAACGATTTTATGAACCGCCGATATATCATAGCCCTACCCATTCACGCCATTTGCAATAAACAATGAACATTGCCATATGCAAAAAATTGGATTAGTGTTTTTGATTAAATATTTTTGAATTTTTTTATATGGAGTTCTATTTTTCCAGATGGCGTTATGGCGATTTTTTGAATTTTTTTTATATTGAGTTTTAACTTCAAAATGGCGCTACAAGTTCACGATTTTTACTGTGCTAAAAAATGAAGAAGGCTTCTATATCGGGGGTTTTGAAAAAACAATAATATACTTATCTATGCGATAGATCAAATACAACTGAAAAATAAAATGTTTTAAATAAATTAATATAGAAATTTAAAAAAAATCGGTTGCTGTAGAAATTTAGGAAAATAAATATGAAAAGCAAAACTACTTGGATTAAGCAATTTCCCAAAACCTCCGTAATTCTCCAAGCCCTATTCATTCACGCCATCTTAAAAAAACAATGAACATTGCCATATGCAAAAAATTGGATTAGTGTTTTTGATTAAATTTTTTGAATTTTTTTTATATGGAGTTTTATTTTTCTAGATGGAGTTATTGGCGATAAGGTGATTTTTTGAATTCTTTTTATATTGAGTTTTAATTTCAAAATGGCGCTACAAGTTCACGATTTGTATATGTATTTTAATTTATGCAAATAATGCAGATCTTGCTCGTACAAAAAATATTGCATGTAATTCGGGGATAAAGTATCTTTTTTGCTTTCGAGTATTTGTTGCCACCGACTAACGCCTCGAACGCCTCGAGCAACAATTTCACTCTCAAACAAAAAATACTAACTTTACTCCCTTAATACATAAATAGCTATTAATATTAATAGCGAATTATTTTAAGCTTGAATTAGAATAATACGTTAATGCGTGCGTCCGTTAGTGACATTTCTATCCGTTACATGCGCTGACATCTGTATGCTTTTTTTAAAATGGACGAAGAATTGCAAAAAATTGATTTTATAGCTTTTACGGCTTTGTTGGCTTTTAAATCGTATTTTAAAACTAAAAAAGTCCAAGCGGCACGTATATCCGCTAGAAATAGGTAGATTTCGAGATCAGACAGTTTTGTGTACCAGTAGAATCTGATGTATCAGATTAGTTTAAACAAAACAAACTAATTTGAAACAGATATCGAACAAATTTTAAAAAGAAAATTAGCTACCTATAAGCAAAATTGTATCTATCCAATTTTGCAACAAACAAATATCAAATCTACCACAGAACATGTGTGTGACAATTTATGACACAAACCTACTCTATATCATATGTCGTGCAATTACTGCAAAATATCAAAATAGTTTATTTCTAAGAAAAAAAATTAATTTCTTCTATTCAAATCTTTTATTTTTTTGACTGTTATAAGGTTGACATTGACTGTTATAAGGTTTTTGGAAATTGTAGTTGGGGATTGTTGCAAACCTTTTTGTTGAAGCCAACAAGTCAAAAATCTCTAACTGCAGAGGTTTATATTTATAAGAAACGGATTGAAATGTTTTTACAGATGCTAAATTTATGAAGATTTTAAAAATATTAGTATCCAAACGGCCGTTATAACGGATTAAAAAAACCACTTTTTTTTCTAGTATAAAGCCTCTAGTTCCTTAACCATGTGTCAGTTTTTTTGACGAACTTGTCCAAGATATTAATAAAACACACATTTTTAAGAAAGGTTTTTTGATCTGGCTCCACAAATGCAACCGTGAGAGCGCCGGTTGATTTAAACGCATTTTGTGTTTTACAAGCTTCTTTGTTGGAGCCGCTCACTCAGAAACCTCCGACTGCAGAGGTCTTGTTTTTGGAAGAAACTGATTAAAAAGGTTTCAAAGATTCTAAATTTATGAAGTTTTTAAAAATATTAGAATCCAAACGGCCGTTATAACGGATCTAAAAAACAGAGTTTTTTTCTAGTATAAAGCTTCTAGTTTCTTAACCATGTGTTGTATGGGGCTGATTTACGAACTTGTCCAAGATATTAATTAAACGCACATTTTTAAAGAAGGTTTTTTGATCTGGCTTTATAAATGCGACCGTGAGAGTGCCAGTTGTTTAAAAAAAAATTTTTTTTTGCAAACTTTTTTGTTGGAGCCGCTCACTCAGGAACCTCTAACTTCAGAGGTCTATTTTTAAAAAAATTGATAAAAAAGATATCAAAGATTTTAAATTTATAAAATTTTTTGAAATATTAGTATCCAAACGGCCGTTATAACGGTTTTAAAAAATCAATTTTTTCAGAAAAAAGCCTCTAGTTTCTTAACCACGTGTCGGATTTTGCTGATTCACGAACTTGTCCAAGATATTAATAGAACACACAAGTACAGAAAATTTTTTTGATCTACCTCAACAAATGCGACCGTGAGAGTGCCGGTCGTTTTCGTTATATCTCATATCGTTTATATATATATATATATATATATATATATATATATATATATATATATATATATATATATATATATATATATATATATATATATATATATATATATATATATATATATATATATATATATATATATATATATATATATATATATATATATATATATATATATATATATATATATATATATATATATATATATATATATATATATATATATATATATATATATATATATAATTTTTTTTTTTTTTGTTTTTTCGTCTCCGCTTTTCATATATAGTCGTTTGGCACAAAAATTTTTCCGAAATTCCGAGATGAAGCCCATTGCAATAGGTAGATTTTTATATGAAATCTACCTAAAAAAGGAAAAGCGTTGGTGGGTGCGAGAAATAAATTTAAATAGAAAGAAATGTGGATTTTATGAACTAAATTTTAATAAAATCAAATATAATGATCCAGAGCAATTTTTCAAAATAACACGAATGAAAGTTCAGACATTTGAGTACTTTTGCGAACTTTTTCGAATTCTACCTTTTTTTCGAATTATACTTTTTTTACTTCGTCAATTAATTTTTCCTCCATTAGGTAGATTTCATATAAAAATCTACCTATTGCAATGGGCTTCATCTCGGAATTTCGGAAAAATTTCGGGGCCAAACGACTATGGATGATAAGCGGAGACGGAAAAACAAAAAAAAAAAATTTGTGTATATATATATATATATATATATATATATATATATATATATATATATATATATATATATATATATATATATATATATATATATATATATATATATATATATATATATATCAATATATATATATATATATATATATATATATATATATATATATATATATATATATATATATATATATATATATATATATATATATATATATATATATATATATATATATATATATATATATATATATATATATATATATATATATATATATATATATATATATATATATATATATATATATATATATATATATATATATATTTATATATATATATATATATATATATATATATATATATATATATATATATATATATATATATATATATATATATATATATATATATATATATATATATAATATATATCTATATTTATATATATATATACGGCCATTCCGCAGTGACGGGTGTTACATTTGTACGCATTTAAACTGATATAATTTCCAAATTAGAACAAAAATCTCTGTGTTTTGAATATAATTCAATTCATTTCAATGATTTCTTAAAATAAAACAAAAACACATTTAGAATTATTCAAGCGTTTTCATGTAATAATAGATTTAAGCCCTGTGACGGGTGTTACGAGTACTCTTACAAAATATGATATCTTGTTGACCAATCATTAGAATTAAGCTAAACTAGAAATTTTTGTCACAAAATTAATAGCTAGGTTGTGAGTTAAAGAATCGTCTGTTCCTATACTCTAAGTATTTTGTTTATATATTACTTTTTATATTTTTCTTTTACAAAAAAAGCTTGTGACGGGTGCTACAAGATTTGTGACGGGTGTTACGAGTGTAAATTAAACAAATTCTTAAGTAAATTTTGAGACTTTCTTTATTATTTTGGACTTTTATGATTATTTTTGTCTCTATACAAAAGACATTTTTGGGAGTTTGAACTCCCTGTAAGACCATATGAAATGGAATTTCCAGTCAAGTATCTGAAATAGTGCTGTTTTTGCAGTTGAGGTAGCATCTTTAAAGTATTCCATTATTCCATCGGTTCTTTTACTGGTGTACTCTACTTCAATACTTCTCTAAACAGTACTCTACTTACTAAAGATCATGAATGTCGTTTTCATTGACGAAATGATATTTAACGCGGGTCTTTTGGATTTTAAGACTCATATTCATAATAATACCATTTAATATTCATAATAATACCCGAATATGTTGATAAAAGTTCACCGAGATTTTATTGCCCGCCAAAGTCTATCCGTCGCAGTTGCACACAGCCGTCGACAGCGCCCTTACCATAACTAGTGGCAAAGAAAGTCTACCCTTCAGTCTCTCACTGTAATAGACACTGGAAATAGTAAATTTGTTTTTGAACTGGGCATCCGTCGGGAACTGGGCATATTAGATAGGTGGAACACATAGACACACATAGAGAACCACATATAAGAACGTATTATATTCCTATTGTGTACTTAAAAAATTATAACATTCGTAAAGAAAATTGTAACGGGTGTAAGGTGTGACGGGTGTTACACAAATAAATCAGCCTATATTTTAACGCAAGGTCTATTTAAATTCACACAAATATTTTTCAAGGATTGTTTAATTCTATAACCTTACTTTTGTAAGGTCAATACAAAATAAAATCTAGTCAGCCTCATGTAGGATGAACTATTCTATGCATTTTGTGACGGGCGTTACAGAAATTTCTGCATTACAGTTTCATCAATAAAATGATTACTACTTACCTGATTGCTTTCAATTTTTTTTTCAACAAATAATAATGAGTCGCAGTATAGACAGCAAATGTGAATGGCGGATTTTTGAATGTGATTGGCGTAAAAATCGTGTTGCTGTTTTAGTAAATTTTTTCCATGCTATACTTTGAAATCCCCTCTCTTGGCTTGATCAAAATATTACGAAAATCGGCAAAAATATTATAGAAATTCTTTTAAATAATGATAAATTAAAATATAAAGCCTGTTAATTTTCTATGTAAGTATACATATTTGCAAGTTATTTTTTTACTTTCTGGTATCGATTACCGCGGAATGGCCCTAATATATATATATATATATATATATATATATATATATATATATATATATATATATATATATGTATATATATATATATATATATATATATTATATATATATATATATATATATATATATATATATATATATATATATATGTATATATATATATATATATATATATATATATATATATATATATATATATATATATATATATATATATATACACCCAACTCTTTTTTTAAACGTTTTTTTTTAAACGATTTTGAAATAACACGTTTCACCAAATACACCCAACTTTTTTTTTAAACGCCCTTTTTTAAACGATTTTGAATTAACACGGTTCACAAAATATACGTTTTGCACGATTATTTTGTTCTTGTACGAATACCAAAAAATATTGTTTAAACTATTGTTGATAGTGTAATCAGAAGACGGTCAATTTTCAGAAGACGGCCAGAGATGTGTGGGTGACTGCTTTTAGATAAGATAAACGGTCGATCTTTGGCCAGAGATGTGACTGTTTTTTAATAAAAAGTGTTGGTAATAGGAATTATAATATGTGTCGCAAAAACACATAAATTCTTTTTAAGGCTTGGTCGCACAACAGCATGCGTTCTGAGGTGTTGATAAACGTTTTTTCTAAACCTTTAAAGGCGTGAAAGGACAAAGAAACGTCTATGCATTCTGTCACTATAACAGTGACTGATCTCATCAACCTGATTTTTTGCATAGGGGAAACGAATATGATAGAGGTAAGATTAATTCGATTGCATCCGAGCACTGCTGGTGACGACATTTATTAAAAACAACAAGTTCAGCAACAGTGCGATGGCGTTGTAGGTAATCAAGATTTGATGTTAAATTTTAATCTTCCACAATTCGTATAGCTTGTTTTGAGTAGGGTCCAAAGCCACAATGCTCTATATGGGGGCAAATATAGGAGTTACAATTAATGGGGGTAGAAAGATAGATTAAGAAATAATAAATAAAAAATAATGGAGGTTGCACGAGACGGAACTTGTCCTGACACGCAAAGTCTATGGTTTGTAGAGCCATGGAGTAATTGATGCGGTGTGAATTTTTGATATCTATTTATGAGGCCTGAGATTCCTCTGCCTGTGCCATCGCAATTAAATGATCGTTCCAGAGTAAATCGCTAGAAATTGAGACACCCAATAACTGAATGCTTTCATATTCGTCTATTTCTTAGTCACATATAATACTAATTGAAATATCGTTTGAAAACTTGTTGTTCGATCTGGAAAAATCAGTGGCTGTGTTTTGGCAGAATTAAAATTAGGGTTGCACCGATTAATCGGAAGATAATCGGTAATCGGTAATTTTTCTGATTAATCGATATCGGTTTTTTTGTCAGATTAATTGGCCGATTATCAACACATGCGTTTTTAATTGTTTGCATTTTAAACACCACAAATTATAAATAATAAAACACCATAGTCAGCCATACTTGAAAACCTTTTTAAATAAGTATAAGATTGGGGGTTACTTAAAAATATGAGAAATCTGTTTATGAATTTCTGCATTTTTTTGATACAAATTAATTTAAAATAATGCTGTTTTAAATGAAGTACTATAGTTACTGCCATCGACATATAATTTTTTTTAAATTTTGCCAAACTTCCTGCCTCTGTAAATGGTTCCTTTCGGATTATAAAATCTCGGTTTGTGTTAAAATATTCGGTGCAAAGTTTCTCATACGGTTCACAATGGCAGTGTGATTCTCGAAGTGTGCCATCCATGGCTTCAGTCTTATATAAATGTAAGTTTTTATTATTGCCATACCAGAGTAACCATGCTTGAAATAATGACAACAAATTCGTTCCTAGATACATAAATTCACCAAATGTGCTACAGTCAACCTAGATATTGGGTAAAAAATAAATCGAGAGCGGCAGATTGTTTTAACAACGAAAAGAAAATAGTTGCCAGAAAAATGCAAAACACCGCTTTCAACAGTTACAGAATTTTTTTATTTAAAATATTGCCGAACGATAATAGTAGTTTATGTAACAAGTACGCAAAATATGGTTTTAGCGGACGAATCGTAATGTTTCCGGACGAAGCGCAAGCCGAGTCTGTAATATGAAGATGAGTCTGCTATGGTGGACTTATCTGTTGAGCTGCTATACTACGGCGTCCACTTATTCGTCTCGATATTTATGATGGGAAGAAAGTCTTTACAACTGGATAAACCATGTTAAACTCGTAGACTAAGGCCTATTGGGCAGACTTTCTTCCGTTAGAGGTTTTAAATTAAAACTAACACTTTAACTTTAAACTTTCGGATAAGTTTATTGATTCCTTTTTCATTACAATTTACATTTAATTTATAGTGAAATTGATAGAGGGTTTCCCCGCTATAATCCCCTCTTAAGATTACATTTATTTTAATAATTAAATCGATTAACCAATTATCAATCGATTTATTATGTAAAGTTAATATCGGTCAATATTATATTAAATAAATATAATTGCCTCGTTCAGCAGGAATTTCAATAAATTTTATTTAAATTTTATTTAAATTTATTTTTGTGATGTCATCAACTTTAATATTATTTTAAGTTATTTGGATTTCGTTATAACATATATATCGTGGGAATTTATGGTAATTAGATCTAGGTTTTTAAGTTGTTGATGACTTATTTAATTGTTTAGAATGATTTGGTTGGAAGAATAACATATGTAATGTATGTCAATTAGATTAGTCATACATATGTTACATCCCCATCCCTAAGTGAAAATTTATTGAAGATAAATTTTCATTGTTATTATGACTTTGACCTTTTTTTTTGATATTATTTATAATTAATTATTGGAGAAATTGTTACATATTTTTATTGTTTGCAAGTAATATATTTTTATTCTATTTTACTATTTAATTCTTATTACTTAACTATTATTTTGGCAATTTTAACTAATTCTAACTTTTCTTTAATCTGTTTTTATGTACAAATTTTTCTTTATTGCCCATTTTTATCTTAACATTATTTTCTAATATTTCTATGACCTCATACGGTCCATCGAATGGTGAGTCTAACTTTTTTCTTTCACCTACTTTTAACCAAACGTAATCACCTTTTTCTATGTCTATCGGATTCGCGTTTCTATCATAGATATTTTTTCGGTTTATTTTTGCTATTATTAGAAGCTCTTTCGCTTTGCTTTGAGCCTGTCGTAAGCGAAATCTCAATTCTTCTGCATAGTTATCAAAATTGTATATTGGTGCGTTATTAGTCAATTTTTCGTCCGATGGAAGGCTTGCTAGCTTTCCATAAATCAACTCATGCGGTGTGTACCCGGTGTCTGTATGTGGTGTTGTGTTGTAACAAAACACGAAATATGGAATCCACTCTTCCCAGTTATAATCACTCGTGAATGAAAGAAGGTATTCATTCAACACTCTATGGTTTCTCTCTATAGAACCAAGTGTCTCATGGTGATATGGTGTCGAGGTTATATGGGATATTTTAAAGAATGCACATACATTTCTCATTAATTCATTAACGAATTCTGTCCCTAAGTCTGTTTTTAATTTTTTTAAATTACCGTATTTTAGAATGAATTTTTCTACGAGCGCTTTGGCTATTGTTTTTGCTTCTTTGTTTTCTATCGGTATCGCTTCAATGTATTTCGTTAAATCGCATTGAATGGTAAGAATATATCTATTGCTATCCGTAAGTCGCAATGGTCCAACTGTGTCCATTGAAATTGTTTCAAAGCTTGTTGTCGGTGTATCGGTTATGGTTAATTTTTCTTTAACATTTCTAATTTGTTTATTTTTAGCACATGATTCACATTTTTTTTACATAATTCTTTATCATTCTACTCATATTTTTCCAGACGTATTTTTGTTTTAATTTGTTAATTGTTCTTTTAACACCTGCATGTCCTCCGGTGTGTGGTGTATCGTGGTAAACTTTTATTAATTCATCCATTTTATTTCTATCTGTAATTCTTTGAGGTGCTTCATAAATTAATATCTTTAAATTTGTTTGCATATTTTCTTTATTATTTTTCTGCTGCAGCTTATTGAATTCATTTTTAAATTCATTCACATCTACATGTGTGAATATACTATCATTAATCTCTAGCGCTAGATTCTCTATTTTTTCCCTTTTCATAATTAATATCAGCTTCTCCAGTGTATTCCCTAAGGCGATACTTGGATTTTTACTATATATTACCAGGATTCCTCTTTTATTCTTTTTATTCAATTCAATTATTCGCAAACTATCATTATTTTCTTTGTAGTCAATACATTTTTTCTTTATTTTATCACGTGATTCTTTATCTTCGAATGACAAGGTTCTCATATTTCTTATTTCAGATATAGAGGTGCAGTTCCATGAATACAGCGTGCACTCCGTTTTCAACTCTGCGGTGTTTTCCTCTGTTTTGTAATTCTCTTTTCTTGTCATAGCCCTCGTTTTAACTGTATTTAGCGTGGATGTCGGTATCATCGCTTTAAGCGTGTCTGAGTTTACTTCTATTCTAGATAATGCGTCAGCGTTTGCATTCATCTTTCCTTGTTTATAAATGATTTGGAAATCATAGTCAGATAAGTCTAATCTGATTCTTGTTAGTTTTGATGACGGATTTTTGTGCGTGAACAGACTCATTAATGGCCTGTGGTCTGTTACCACTGTGAATTTTCTCCCATAGACGTACGGTCTAAAAAAGTTTATGGCCCAGTGTATACTTAGCAGTTCTTTTTCAATTATTGGCTTGTTAATTTCGTATTTATTTAATGATCGGCTAGCGTAGGAAATCGGCAAATCATTTCCTATTTCTCCCTGTGATAACACAGCTCCCAATGCGTAATTCGATGCATCTGTTGTTATTATGAATGTCTCTTCAAAATTTGGGTATTTTAATATTGGTGGATTGATCAGCTTGTTTTTTAATGTTGTGAATGCCTCTTCACATTCTTTAGTCCATTCGAACGTTGTGTTCTTTTTGTTTAAATTGTTCAATGGTTTTGCGATTTCTGCGAATTTTGGTATAAATCTTCTATAGTAGTTACAAAATGCTGTAAATCGTTTAGCTTCATCAGCATTTTTCGGTATAGGATAATCTTTAACTATATCATATTTTTTCGGATCTGTTTTTATGCCTTGACTTGTTATTAAGTGTCCCAAATAAGTTACTTCGGTTTGTAAAAAATTGAATTTTCTTGGATTTAATTTTAAGTTGTATTTTCTCAATCTTTCTAAGGTTTTGATCAGGTTCATATTGTGGTGTTTCAAGCTACACCCGAATATAATTATATCATCGACATATAGGAATGCTTCTGCTTCTAGACCAACTAGTGCTATGGATAACATTCTTTGAAAGCTATTAGTTGATATTTTTAAGCCGAATGGTAATCTTTTAAATTGGTAATGACCTTTATTTGTTGAGAATGCTGTTAATGGTCGTGAATCCTTCTCAAGTTCTATTTGGTGGAAAGAACTCGCCAAATCCAGTGTTGTAAAATACTTTGCTCTTCCGAGACTGTCTAATATGTCGTCCAATCTCGTGAGTGGGAACTTATCATCTACTATCTTCTTATTGAGTTGTCTGAAGTCCACTACAAGTCGATATTTGGTATTTTCTTCCCCTTTCTTCTTTACGATTAATAGAGGTGCATTGAATGAACTCGTTGATCCTTCTACTATATCTCCTTTGATTAGTTCTTCTACTTGATTATTTATTTCTTCAATTTGAGATTGAGGTAATCTATAATTCTTGATATATACTGGTGTTTTATCCATTGTAGTGATGGTTTGTTTATAGAAATTATTTGTTGTAAGATTATCTCCTTTTAAATGAAAAATATCGGAATATTGTTCACAAATTTCCAAAATTGACTTTTTCGCTGTATCATCCAAGTTTTCGATTTTTAGTTCTTCTAACAGTTTCGTGTATCTCTCTTTTTCAAGATTCTTCATTTTGTTGTCTCGTACATTCATAACTTCATAATCTCTGAGTGGTACTATCCTTGGTGAGATATTCTTGACTGTTATCTCATGATCAAGTGTGTTGAGAATTTTTATATGTGTAATGCCTTTTTCTGGTATTATTGAATTGGCTATAAATACACCATCTTGTATTTCTTCGTCTAAGATTACACTATCTTCAGCTACGTTTAAATTTATTGCTTTAATCATCTGTGTACGTGCTGGTATTCTAAAGTTGTTCTCTTCTCTCAGTTTGGTTCTTATTGGTAGTAAAATTTCTGTGCCGTTTATATAAATTGCTAAAGTATACGTTTCGTAGTCTATCTTACATAAGTTGTTTCTTAGGAAATCTCGTCCTAATATTCCATCAGTTCCTAGTGGAAATTCTTCACTTACTATGTGAAATTTTTGCTTAATTTTCTCGCCATCAAAATCTAACGTTGCTATAATCGTACCTAAAGTGTGCGATTCATCTTTTGTTACACCAATTATTTTACGAGTATCGTCTGTTAATTCTATATTTTCTTTTAATACGTTCTCTTTAAGGAGTGAAATATCAGCTCCGGTATCTATTAAAAATGTGCTACTTGAATAATATCAGCTGCACTCGTTGATTGCGTATCCACAATTTATCTTGACGAGTCCAGTTGTACTATTTTGTATTTGTTGAGTTTTACCGCCTTTTATGCTTGTACAAACAAATTACCAAATTATTCCAAAAATGATGCGTTTCCTATTTCACAGCAGAGGTTCAATTATTATATTCAGATGAGATGAGAATGTCCGGGTGTAATTTCCAAAAATCGTTATTAAATAAAAACAATAAAAAAATAATATTCAAATATTGTTTTATTTTAACAAAATCACAGCTAATTAATATTTTTCACCGTTCACAGGAAAGTTCAAATATAAAGTGAAGATGACTATGCAAATTTTTTAATCAAAAACTTTTAATAATTAATCGAAGCCTTTCTTAATATTTCCAAATATAAATTAAATTTCCTTACATCTATTGTAAAAAAGGTGAATTTTACTAATTTAATATGATCGAAAGGTTTTGACCTAAGCTAATTGATTATTCTATGATTTGTTGATTTTAATTAGATTCACTAAATCTATATTCTGATAGATGAACTAATATTTTTCTATATTAAATTATTGTTTTTTAATTAGTTGTTTAGGTATTGTCGTCATACTCCGCCTCGTTAACGACTTAGTCGTTAACCATCATCCTGTTGTGGTAGTTTGCAGATTTTAACGATTGGGCGTTTTAATATATTTTTGGACGTCTTTACAGTGACAACTCTAACATTGCCTTGATCATCTGGATGCAACTCTATGATCTTCCCAAGCATCCATTTGTATGATGGTAAGTTGTCTTCTTTAATTAACACCACGTCTCCATTTTTAAAATTAGGTTGTAATTCACGCCATTTGTTTCTTTGTTGTAGATTATGGAAATACTCCACACTGAATTTTTTCCAGAAGGATTGAACACGCTGTTGAACATTTTGCCACCTAGAAAGCCTGCTGGTCGGTGTATTTTCACTAATGTTTTCTTCTGGAATATAAAAATTTCCTGAGCCAATCAAGAAATGTGCTGGTGTTAAAACATCAATAGAAGCATCATCATCAGCTGTCGTGTAGAGTGGCCTTGAATTTAAAATGGCTTCAATTTGAGTAAGCATAGTTGTCATCTCTTCGAACGTTAGGTGAGTATTTGAGGAATATTTGAGTAAATGTGACTTCACTGACTTCACAGCTGCTTCCCACAAACCCCCAAAATGTGGAGATACAGGTGGAATAAAGTGCCACTGTATCTGATCCTGTGCTAAGAACTCTGCAATTAGAGAATTGTGATTAATATTGCTAATTTTTTCAAAAATTTCGACCAGTTTTCGACGTGCTCCAATGAAGTTAGATCCATTGTCACTGTAGATATGTGCGGGAGCACCTCGCCTTGAGATAAATCGTTTTAAGGATGCCATAAACGCATCTGTAGATAGATCAGTAACGGCTTCAATGTGTACAGCTCTGGTCACCATACAAACAAAGAGTGCAATATACCCCTTGATAAACTTGGCACCTCTTCCCTTTTTTGTAGCAATCTCAATTGGACCCGCATAATCTACACCACAAGATGAGAATGGTCTTGTAGCTTTCAATCTTGCTAATGGCAGATCTCCCATTAGTTGCTTATATGTTTTGGCGTTCTTTCTGAAGCAGACCACACATTTGTTCACTATATTTCTGACACTGCTTCTGCCTCCTACTATCCAGAATTGCTGCCTTATCAGATGAAATGTTAGAGTCAAACCAGGATGAAGATTTTTCTTGTGCACATGTATTGCAATCATTCGACTTAATGCATGACCCTTTGGTAAAACCATTGGATGTTTATAATCATATTGGCAGTCCAGATGTTTCAATCTGCCACCGACTCTTAACATCCCCTCTGCATCTATAAATGGTGCCAATGCTACAATACTGCTGTTTTTTCTAATATTCACATCTCTTTGAAGGCAATCAACCTCATCGGCAAACGCTTCTCTCTGTACATATTTGATGATTATGAGGTTGGCCTTCCGAAGTTCAATCACCGTAAGAGAACCCGAGCTTCTATTCAACTTGTCATTTCTCATATTATTTATAAATCTTAAAACGTAAGCAAAAATTCTTTTCAGTTTATTATAGGAAGATATCTTTTGAATTAATGTGCTGATTTGATCTTCCTTGCAATGGGTGTTGGAAACTAAAAGCTTGGTTATTTTTCTTTCTTCTTTCAAATATTCTGGATTCACAGCAAAATCATCCTCTTTTGCAGAAGTCGATTGGTAATTTTTTAACCATGCTGGGCCATGCCACCAGAGATCTAGTTTGATTAATTGAGACGGCAAAATCCCACGAGATGCGCAATCTGCAGGATTGTGTTCAGATCGTACATGATTCCAGAATTTTCTCGGTATCTGATTGATGATTTCAGCCGTACGATTAGCAACGTAGGTTTTCCACCTGACTGGATGACTCGACAACCACGATAGTACAATTGTAGAGTCCGTCCAGGCAAAACATTCCACTGGCATCTTCACTGTTTCTTGCACAAGACGCATAAGTTTTGTGAGTAAATGAGCACCACATAGTTCAAGTCGTGGTAAGGACACCTGCTTGATTGGAGCCACCTTTGTTTTAGCTGCCATTAAGTTAACTGAGACAACACCATTGTTGTCTACCGCTCTACAATATACCACCGCACTATACGCACTTTCGCTGGCATCGGAGAAACCATGTAATTCCATTTTACCGTCTTGTGGAATGTATCTTTTGAGCTTTATTTTTTCTAAATCTTTCAACTCAACACGGATTTTGTTGTATATTTCTGATATTTCCGCTGGCAGATGATCATCCCATCCCAATTTGTGTAGCCAAAGCCTTTGAAATACTATTTTCATTAAAATGATCGAAGGAGATAACCAACCCAGCGGATCAAAGACCCTTGAATACTCGGAAATAACTTGACGTTTGGTGGGCTCATTACTCTCCTTCAAATCGAGTTTAAAGGTAAAAGTATCTTCTGCTGCGTTCCACTGTAGACCTAATATTTTTGATTCTTCTGAATTATTGAACAAAGTGGTTTGTTGTGTCTCTCCATTCACTGTGAGTTCAGGCACATTTGATTTCCATTTTCTTAGATTAAAACCACCGCTTATTAACAAATCATTCATTTCTCTTTTTAGTTTCGTCGCTTCTTCAATGTTATCAGCACCAGAGATAAAATCATCAACGTAAAAATCATTTATAAGATGATCAATAATATTTGGATGACTATCTTGATTATCATATGCTAGCTGATGAATACTTCTAATAGCTAAAAATGCCGAACTAGATAAACCAAAGGTAACTGTATTTAGTTTATAATGTTTAAGCTCATCAGCTATTTCGCTTCGCCATAAAATACGTTGAAATTGACTATCACTTTCACAAACCAAAATTTGATTGTACATTTTCTCAATGTCGGCTGCTAATGCAATTTTGTGCTTTCTGAATCTTAATAAGATTGACCATAAAGTGGGCTGAATAGTCGGACCGACTAACATCGTTTCATTTAGTGATATCCCAGAAGAAGATTTCGCTGATCCATCAAAAACTACTCTTAGTTTTGTCGTTTCGCTCGCTTGTTTTATCACACAATGATGAGGCAAATAAAAACACTTAGACTGCTCAATCATTTTATCAGCTTCAGAAACAGCTTCTAGGTATCCCCTACTTAGATATTCACTTATAAATCTAGCGTATTCATGTTTTAGTGATGGATTAGATTGAAATTTCCTTTCTAACGCTAAAAATCTTCTTTTGGCAACGTTGATAGAGTTGCCAAGCTGAGCGGTATTATTTTTAAAGGGAATAGAGACGATGTAACGACCCCTTTCATCTCGTTTGTGCGTCTTTTTATAATATTCTTCACACTCGACATCATCTTGACTCATAATCTGGACATTGGGAATTTCTTCTTGCTCAAAAAATTGTTTTAATGTTCTATCAATGTCTACATCTAAATGGAAATTTAAAGTACAATAACTTTCTTGGCTGTTGTCTGTTCTTACGACGTTTTCTTCACCGGTAACTCCAGCCGCAATCCAACCAAAAATGGTACGTTGTGCGACTATTGAATTATTTGAGTTAGTTAACTGCCCATCTTTGATAATGCTAAAAAATCTGTCAGCTCCTATCAGGATATCAACGGCAGATACTTGGTTATAAGATGGATCAGCTAGTTTTAAATCGTCCAAAAAACAACAGTCTTGGAGCTGGAAATTGAAACTTGGTAATCTCGTTGGCAGCTGATTTATGATCAAAACATCAACTTGAATCGATTCCTCTGACGAATACAACGACTTAATATTTATTGATGTAATTCCTCTGGTGGTTACTTTTCCAGCTGTTAAACCTGTAACTGCAACATTTGCTTGAGATCTCGGTAAATTCAAAACGCTGTGCACAAGCTTCTGTGATGAAAGAGGCTTGTGATCCGGAATCTAGCAGTAACCTGCATCTCTGAGAATTTCCAGATTTGTCAGCTACTAGAACTATAGCTGTTGGTAGCAAAGATTGAAAATTTGGTATGGCTGCTGCATTTGCTTGAACATCGGTTGAGCTAGATGGTTCCAAAGTATTATTCAATGCATTTGCGTTGAGAGTTGCATTGATCCGTGGATTATTAACATCTTCTTCTGAGTGCAGAGTCAAATGATGCTTCCTGCGACATTTACCACATTTATATTTGGATCTACACACCACTGACTGGTGAGATGAAGATAAACAATTGAAACAAAGTTTTTTCTCAACTACTAGTTGTTTCCTTTCTGCAAATGTTCGCTGCAAATATTGATCACATTTGCTTAAATAATGCTCTCCTTCACATAACGGGCATACTAATTGGTTTGTATGCGAAACTAAAGCACTTGTTCTTCTTTGAGGATACGTTTTGGTCTTCTGCATTGAACTTAAGCTCTCCAAGGCATCACTTCTTTTGTTTAAAAAGATAAACAACTGCTCCATTGTAGGGAAGCTGACTCCCGCTGTCTCGTGCGCCCAAGCTTCTCTCGTTTCCTGGTCTAGTTTTTGAATAAGTAGATAAATTAGCCAGGGGTCACGGCCTTCAGCACGCTCATCAAGCACCTTCAACCCACGTAGGACTTCATCCGAAACGTCAGCTAAGCGACGAATTGACCTTGCACAACCTTGTTGTACGTTTGGTTGTTCCAGAAATTGTTTCAACAAGTTGTGTATGACATGCTTTGGCTTGTTGTACCGTGTCTTTATCTTGTCCCACGCTTCATCGTAGTTAGCTTCTGTCACTGCCAGATGATTGATCAGCATATAGGCTTCACCTTTAAGCAACCCTTTTAAATATTGCAATTTGTGAACCTTTGAGATATTGTTATTGTTATGGACAGACGCTTCATATAGATCACGAAAGGAGGGAAACTCTGCATACACTCCATTAAACGATGGTATATTAACTCGTGGTAAACGAACCTCATTATCTGGTTTATGAATAGATGATATTTGCTGGAGAAAATTGCTTTGATTAAGCATAAAATCATCCATCGAGTTATTTTGTATTTGTGCATTATTCTCTTCATAAAGCTTTTCCCATTTGACAAGCTTTTGTTTCAACTCAAGATGCATATTTTCAATTTTGTCCACGTTGTCTATTTGTGATTCATCAAATTTCCCTTTTACGGCCTTTTCTAGCGCTTGAAATTCTCTCCAATCGTCTGCTAACAGAGCCATGCAAGTTTTTATATCACTAATTGGAGTACTAATGCTAAAGAGATTTACTTGCACTTTCATACTTTCTAATGTTTTCAAGAAGCGCTTTATTGCTCTATTTTCCGCCATTTGTAAGAATTCTACAACGTGCTCACTATATCTTTTATATATATTTACTGCAGGATTGACACGTTTCAATAATCTTTTCGCAGTTTTAATTAGTAATTTTCGCGCAAAGTATTTATATATATTTATTTCAGCGTATAACGTGATCACTATATTGATTCACTCAGTAATGACACGTTTCAAGAATCACCTTTCACAGTTTGATTTATAATTTTCGCACAAATGTATTTATATAATTTCACTTAAGTTTATAACGTGTTCACTATATTCATTCATTAGTATTGGCACGTTTAAATAATCACCTTTCACCGTTTTTAAGTATTATTTTTTGTATAAAGTGTTTATATATATAAAAGAATAGTTTGGCTTGTACTCACGATTTTATATGCAGCAAATCCGACTTCGAAGGACCATGAATAGTATCAGGTGCACTCGTTGATTGCGTATCCACAATTTATCTTGACGAGTCCAGTTGTACTATTTTGTATTTGTTGAGTTTTACCGCCTTTTATGCTTGTACAAACAAATTACCAAATTATTCCAAAAATGATGCGTTTCCTATTTCACAGCAGAGGTTCAATTATTATATTCAGATGAGATGAGAATGTCCGGGTGTAATTTCCAAAAATCGTTATTAAATAAAAACAATAAAAAAATAATATTCAAATATTGTTTTATTTTAACAAAATCACAGCTAATTAATATTTTTCACCGTTCACAGGAAAGTTCAAATATAAAGTGAAGATGACTATGCAAATTTTTTAATCAAAAACTTTTAATAATTAATCGAAGCCTTTTTTAATATTTCCAAATATAAATTAAATTTCCTTACATCTATTGTAAAAAAGGTGAATTTTACTAATTTAATATGATCGAAAGGTTTTGACCTAAGCTAATTGATTATTCTATGATTTGTTGATTTTAATTAGATTCACTAAATCTATATTCTGATAGATGAACTAATATTTTTCTATATTAAATTATTGTTTTTTAATTAGTTGTTTAGGTATTGTCGTCACTACTTATGAATCTAGTTACATTATTGTGAATCATTATGAAATTTGAAGTGCTATTATTTATATTACGTATTCTTATTGGGTTATCTATTTCTGATTCCCTAAGTCCCTCGAATCTACGTCTTCGGGGACTAGCTCGTCGTTTCCCGAGCTAATCATATTTACTTTATTAAATCTATTGTTTCCATAATTTGGAATATTTTTAAAATTCTTGTTATAGCCATTGCTATTTTGGTAATTATTTCTATTATTGCTAAATCCTTTATTACCATTATTATTATAATCTCTACTTGTATGACCATTATTATTATATCTATATTTTTTAAAATTATTTTTCTGAACATTATTTGAGTAAGACATTCCGCTAGTCTTAAAATTCTTTTTACGAAAACCGTAGCTTAATACCTGTGCTCTATCTTGCGTGTCAATCTCACGAGCAAGATCTATTGCGTCCTTCAAGTCTTTCGGTCGCGATGCGTATATTGTTGTCTTAATCGGTTCATTTAGTCCCGATTTGAATGTATTCAATCCGATCTGATCGTTTGATTCCGAAATCAACTCTCTTTTATCTTCACCTTTCTCCGCTATTTGAATCGTGTTTAGTTTTGCGATTAGAGTTTCAATTTTTTGTCCAAATTGATCGGCTGACAAGTTCGCTTGTCTGGCTCTCGCTAAATCAGCATGTATTTTGGATGGAGTTAAATTAGTTTTAAATGTTTCGCGAAAAACATTTCTAAATTCTATTAGGTTAGTTGGTCTCCTTCTAGAAACTAGACTAATCTTTGCTCTTTCGGCTAATTTAGTTTGCAATATGAAATTGATTAATTTGGCTTTTTCGTTATCATCCTTTAGCGTGTCATGGATGAAACCAATTAAATTTAAAAAATTTTCCAATTCCTCGTATTTACCCTTGAATTCTGGAACGAGTTTATAGGTGGAGTTGATATCAAACGATGTCATGGCTGAGTTTTTCTCTATTTCAGTTGATGCGACTGTTCATCAATCAGTTCTTTGACTGTTGTATACTGAGTTTTAAAATTTTTCTTCACTTTCTCAAATTCTTGGCTATTGAGTTCGAGTGCTAGTGTGACTGCTAGAGTCTTGAATTTCTTTCGGATCTCTTCGAGCTTAGTTGAGAGATTCAATGTATGCTCATACGTTTTAGAGTTAGATTCGTTTAGTAACTCTTCTATTTTACGCGTTTGTCTAATCAGGTTTTCAGCTTTCGTCAGTGAATCCATTTCGGTCAGAAAAATTTAAGATCATCATCTTTTGTGTTCTATTAATTTTATTTCTTACATTCGGATTTAGCAAAAAAATATTTTATTCAATTACGTAACATTAGTTTTTAACCTACTTATTGCAAAAAAAAATATTTTTATTCATTTACGTAATATTAGTTTTTAACCTACTTATTGCAAAAAAAATATTTTTATTCATTTATGTAATATTAGTTTTTAACCTACTTATTGTCATCGAGTTATTTACCCTAAAAAAAATTTTTGTTTATATTGACATAAATTTTTATTTTCAACCTAAAATGATATTAAAATATCATATTCGTACTTTCATATTATATAATTTTCACAATTCTTGTTATTTTAATTACTTAATAACCATACATTTAGGCGTAAACATTCAATTTTAAGTTATATACATACGGTATTTTCTATTTATTAGGCGTAAATGTTATTTATTGAAAATTTTTGTTTATTTATCTTATATACTAACAATTTTGCTTATACTCATATTTATGGAATTATTATTTTTATTTTTTTTGTACATACTTATTTTAATATTAATTACACTAACAATTTTGTGTAAACTTATATTTATGGGAAAAATTACATTTATTATTATTTTTTTTGATTATATGAATACGGAAATTACATAATATTTGTTTTTATGGAGATTTCTTGATTGTTTTTATTTTGGAATTGCAGCGTTCTTCTTATTGGATTTTTTGAGTTTGAGCAGCTCTTTCTTTTCTTGTTTTAATTGTTGAGCTTTACGGTGGTGCTTTGCCCTTTCTTCACCCTTCGTGATGCTTATCATGCGGTAGCATTCTGCAATGTTTCGTCGGAGCTCTGCCTCTTTTCCCCTTCTTACGTTTATTTTGGTTTCTTGAGTCTTTGTTGTTTTTCTTTTAATCTGCATGCAGTTGCGTTTCTTGTATTGCTCTATGGTTATAGGGCGTGGTCCTGCTCTCGGGTCCTTCAGTAGATCCTGTAGTGTTTGTTTTTCCATACCTTGTATGTATTCTTATTTACTGCTTTTTCTTTTTGTTTCGCTGTAGATCCAACTGCTGATCTTTCTTTGAATTTTCTATGATGTGTGGCCTTTCAGGTTCGTTGATGGTAGGTCGCCATATGGTGGACTTATCTGTTGAGCTGCTATACTACGGCGTCCACTTATTCGTCTCGATATTTATGATGGGAAGAAAGTCTTTACAACTGGATAAACCATGTTAAACCCGTAGACTAAGGCCTATTGGGCAGACTTTCTTCCGTTAGAGGTTTTAAATTAAAACTAACACTTTAACTTTAAACTTTCGGATAAGTTTATTGATTCCTTTTTCATTACAATTTACATTTAATTTATAGTGAAATTGATAGAGGGTTTCCCCGCTATAATCCCCTCTTAAGATTACATTTATTTTAATAATTAAATCGATTAACCAATTATCAATCGATTTATTATGTAAAGTTAATATCGGTCAATATTATATTAAATAAATATAATTGCCTCGTTCAGCAGGAATTTCAATAAATTTTATTTAAATTTTATTTAAATTTATTTTTGTGATGTCAACAACTTTAATATTATTTTAAGTTATTTGGATTTCGTTATAACATATATATCGTGGGAATTTATGGAAATTAGATCTAGGTTTTTAAGTTGTTGATGACTTATTTAATTGTTTAGAATGATTTGGTTGGAAGAATAACATATGTAATGTATGTCAATTAGATTAGTCATACATATGTTACACTGCTGTTTGCGTACGTGTTGCATACAACGTTTTTTTGTATTAGCTCTTAAGATTTTTTTTTCTAATTTATTGCTTAGTTTGTATTCTTGCGTACCTAAAAATTTGATTTTTGAACAAAACTTATCAAAGCAATTGTGATTATAATTTGAAAATAATTATAATATAAAATGAAAACAAATTTTAAATCCGCTAATGTGTTGGCATAACGACTTTAAGTACTAGGCCGCTAAAAATACAATTTTGCGGACTCTAAACAGTTCTAAAAGTAATCATTTTTCGGAGCTAATACTAAAAATAAATAAATAATTTATTCGTACGTGCATTTTATCCTTTATGAAGATAATTCATGGAGACTCGCGCCAATGTAAACGAAAACCTAGAAAAATTGTTAATCAGCGTGACAAAAATTTGGCCAATCTTAATGATTATAGGAAAGAATGACTTGTGCAGTGTACTATCATCTGCAAAACTATTTATTGGGTTACTGGTGGTTGTCAACAGTTCGTTGATATTAATTAAAAATAGAGAAAAAAGAAGAAGAAAAGCCATCTATAGATACACTGAAAAAAATAATAATAAACTAAAGCTAGTTTAATTGGTTTTAGTTATAATAACCCCGTTTTGGGTTGATTTGTTACAAATTTACTATGTTTAACTTAAACTGAGCAAGTCTTACAACACAAAACTAGCTAAGTTAATTATTATTTCGATTTTAATAAGAGAAATATGAATTGGGATGTAGATTTTAACTGAAACTGTGTTACTTTAAGTAGGTATTAGAACCAATTCCCTATAAATTGCTGTATAGTACCTGTAGATGATCTTTAGAAGATTGAAACCGGTAGTACGGAAAATAAAAAATAAAAAGTTTTAAAATTTAATTCTAAGTTTTAGTTTTTTTATTAAAGTGAAGAATACTTATTGGTGAAACATACAAGTTCAACAAATACTTTGTAATATATGTAAAATGTTTCATAAATTATTGTTTTCCATAAAGTTAACTTGCACTGAAAAATTAACATATGCGAACGGTTATCATTACTTAAACAATTAGTCCAGTCATTCAACGGAAAATAAGGCGAAACTGTATAATTCTTACAAACAGCACCGATTTGCACAAAAAGTTGGATTAAAGTGCTACTTACCCTCTACTTCGTGCATTTACCCTGTAGGTGGTGTTCGCGAGGGAACATTTCAACTGGTCTTTGACTGGACTAAATATAAAAAAGAACTGTATAATTTTAACTATGCATAGTAAAATCTACTTATACACCAAAGTTGATATTACCAAGCATCCAGTTTAATTTCAGCCAATTTTTCTTCATGTTTTGTTTTATGATCATAATACAGTTAGGTTTTCAGAATATTGCTCTGCAGAATTGTATAAAATCAGAAGTTCTTTCGTTAAAAAATCATTTTAAAGTGGATTTTATTGTTATAATAATAATCAAAGTGTTTTTAAGTGAATGTTTTTATAAGTGCTATTATAGTAAACAATTTATTGTTGCAGTGGCTAAGGTGCCGAAGTTTAAAAAATTAAAAATATTTTGTTAGTGCTCTTTTATATAAAAGAATTAATACAGGTATTTATATACATATTTATAGATATAATATTAACTGTTTTAATTATTAAAAGCATAAATATAATAAACATATGTATATGTAAATGTATATATATATATATATATATATATATATATATATATATATATATATATATATATATATATATATATATATATATATATATATATATATATATATATATATATATATATATATATATATATATATATATATATAAATATATATATATATATATATATATATATATATATATATATATATATATATATATATATATATATATATATATATATATATATATATATATATATATATATATTTCCAGATATTTCTTTTCTTCAAATTTGGTTAGTCAAACACAAATTTAAACAAACAGTTTATAGACCAAAACTTAATTATATTTATTTAATTTAACACAACGTTTCGAAGGTTGTTTGCCTTCTTCATCAGGTTAACTAAAAATTTAAAAAACCAAAATTAGATTCACTATCAGGAATTGACAAACTTTTCTAACAATTATAATTTTAAAAAGTATAGGTCATTTACTATGACTCACGTTCCATATAAGTAAAATTATGTTTTCTTATTTTTATTTATTTAAGTTTAACCAATTTTTCATAAATGAAATTATTAATTACAGTGGAATTCACTTAACACGAAAACGGATAATACGAAATATCGGATAACAAGAACTTTTTTTTAGTCCCCAGTTTTTTCATATTATTTTAGTATGAAACTGTTCGCTTAAGACGAAGGCATTAACACGAATTTTCTTTTAACGCGAATAAATTTTTTAGACCCTTTATATAAACTTCGAATAGAAATATTCGCTTAACACGAAATTTATTATTGAACACCTGTGTTTTCGTAACACATACTTATGTGATATGTATATACATATAATGTACATATAAATCTACATATATTTTTTGGGATTAGTCAAAATCAACAAAAATATAATGTATAGACTATGTACAGACATTTGTTTTCGTTTTGGATTAGTTTTTTGTATCCTTATGCGTATAATTCTCGTGCAGTTGTTGTTTTTGTAAAACACGATTTTAAAAACCTAAACTGAATCTTTTTTCTATGTTTACTACTGTATGTAGACATATCGTTCAGTTTTAAGGAATTCCCCGAAATTAAATTCATTCAAATTAAATTTTGTTTTGTTAGAGAGAAAGTGTTTTAGTTTGTATTGTTTTCTAGTAATGAGTAATAGTTGTCGTTAATCGTAAAATTTTTTCCGTTTGAAATCTTAAAATAGAATTTATTGGAGTCATTTGAGGTGTGTTATTTTAGTTTTGGTGAGTGAGATATAAAATTCTTTTTATTGTAGTTATTGTTGTTAATATTTTTGCTTCTTCAGTTAATGATAAACATTAGCATGGCTAGTGGAAGTAAAAAACAAAACGCTTTAACGGTTAAAAAAAAAATTGAAATTCTGGAAAATGTGGATCGCGGCGGTCAATCAAAAACAGAAATTTGTAAAGAATTTGGGATTCCAAATTCTACTTTATCAACCATTATAAAAAATCGATTAAAAATTCAATCTACGTATGAAACGGGTGATTTCAAAGGAAGTCGGAAACGTTTGCGCTTACCAAAACATGAAGATTTAGATTCTGGATTGCTACTTTGGTTTAAGCAAGCCCGATCTCAAAATGCTCCTATTTCTGGACCTCTATTAATGGAAAAGGCTGATAAAATAGCCATAGAAATGGGAATTGTCTTTAAATCTAATCCTGGATGGCTAGAGCGTTTCAAAACGAGACACGGAATTGTGTTTAAATGTATTAGTGGAGAGGCGACACAAGTATCAGCGGATATGACATCCGATTGGATATCTTCAACTTTACCTAAAATTCTGAAGGATTACGACAAAAAAAATATTTTTAATGCGGATGAATTCGGTTTATTTTTTCGGTGTATGCCGGACAAAACTTTAACATTTAAGGGAGAAACTTGTTCTGGTGGTAAAAAATCAAAGGAACGTCTGACAGTGCTTGTTGGTTGTAATGCCGACGGAACGGAAAAACTTCCACCTTTTGTTATCGGAAAGTCTAAAAATCCTAGATGTTTTAAAAACGTCAAAAATCTACCACTTCAATACACGGCAAATAAAAAAGCCTGGATGACAACTGACTTATTTTCAGGTTGGTTGAAATCTTTAGATAAAACATTTTTGAAGGAAAAGATAAAGGTAGTTTTAATTGTAGACAATTGTCCAGCACATCCAAACATCCAGCTAGAAAGCATCAAATTAATTTTTCTGCCTCCAAATACTACCAGTGTATTACAGCCTTGTGATCAAGGAATCATTAAGAATTTAAAAGTGTTTTACAAAAAAAAACTTCTCCAAAAATATCTAGCAAGTATTGAGCTTAAGGAAGATATGAAACAGGTAACAGTTTTAGATGCTTTGTACATGTTACGTCTCGCATGGAAACTTGTTACACCTGTAACTATAGAAAATTGCTTTCGCCATTCTGGGTTTACAATAAAAACACCTTCCGACGACGATCAGCCGCAGATAATTTGTGACACTAATGTAAACGATGACGTGCATAATATTTTTGATCGTATTTCTGTGCTTACAAATTTACCTCAAAATATCATGGTCGAAGATTACCTGAGTGTGGATAATAATATTGATACCACGCCGCTTCTAAGTGATCGCGAAATTTGTGACTTGGTAAAATCTACAAATGTAGAAAAAAATGAAGATAGTGATCAAGAGGATGAAGATGATGCCCCAGTCCAGGTACCTTCAGTTGAAACCGTTCGTAAGTGCATAGTGGATTTTCGTCGATTTGCCGAAGCCCAACCAAATGGAGAAAAAGTGTACAACATTCTTGGTGATTTAGAAAACTTTTTGGAGGAAAACATTATTAATAAAACGGTACAAACGAAAATCACCGATTTTTTTGAAACAGCACCGAGTTGATTTAAACCATCAGTAGATTTTTTTGATAATTTATTTTCAAAAGTGGGTACCTATGTGCAATTTTTAACATTACCTCTATGAATTTTATTTTTCTTTACATAAAATGAATTAATGATTTTATTTAATTGAAATACACAATGTGATTTTTGAATATGTTTGTTGTAACGTGAATTTAAAAGTATGAAAATAAATATGCACTATAAATTTGTTCATAATTACTTCTTTTTATTAACTTAATGAATGTATGTAAGCTGAACTTATCGCTTAAGACGAAATTCTGATAACACGAAATAATTTGTTGTTCCCTTCGATTTCGTGTTATCCGATTTCCACTGTATTTATAAAATATTAATTATTTGTCAGAATTTTGTCTCTCAAAAAAAGTGAATACTAAATTAATATTATATATATATATATATATATATATATATATATATATATATATATATATATATATATATATATATATATATATATATATATATATATATATATATATATATATATATATATATATATATATATATATATATATGTATATATATATATATATATATATATATATATATATATATATATATATATATATATATATATATATTATATATATATATATATATATATATATATATATATATATATATATATATATATATATATATATATATATATATATATATATATATATATAAATATATATATATATATATATATATATATATATATATATATATATATATATATATATATATATATATATATATATATATATATATATATATATATATATATATATATATATATATATATATATATATATATATATATATATATATATAATTGACTAAACCTGAATTTATTAAATGTATGTTTATGTAAATTTTTTGTTTTTACACTTCGCTAGAGTTGTAACCTAATTTTTGGTTTATATACATTAGCGTTGACATTTTTTGGTAGAGTTTATCTAGTCGGCTAGCCCTGATGAGAATGATAAACTTTTTTATAGTTTAAAATTTTCTCATTGGTTCGAAACTAGATCGCTCTAAAATTGTATGGAGTTTCATAATTTGCACCATAATTT
>OY856188.1:220552262-220674527 GCA_963693315.1 Diogma glabrata | reverse complement strand
TTCAAGCTCCAGAACTGGTAAATTACAACATTTTCAAGAATCACAATTGATTTGAGATTTTTCTGATGAAACCAATTGTGGATATTTTTTATTGCAGATAACCTACGATTTCTTAAAGAGATATCCGGCACATTGTAGTATATATGAGAAGTGGGAGTAGTTCCTTAAAGTTGAAAAACATTTCAAACTAAATTTAAAAGAGCCTAGAAATAAAGCCTTATTTGAAAGAGTCCAAAAGTCAAAACTGGAACTAACAATAGGTAACATATTTTGTAACCTTAATTTTTATTTGTTTTAATTTATCATAATATTAACCACTCACTTAATATTTGCTTTTGAAATTTAGATACATACAATTTACAAATGATATATCTCCTACCAGTTATTATGCCTCCAGCCCTTCAAAAAGTGAATCAAAAAGTGATCTACAAAAAGCTTACTATTTCTGATTCGCAGACTAATTTTATAATTAAGGCAGAAGATAGTTCTGATTTAACAAAAAAATTGGACTTGATACGTAAAGACAGCAAATTGAAAAAGCAAAAAGTGCAACCACTACTAGGTGTCATTGGAGATGATTTAGACTTCCACCAATTTTTCGTAATTTTGGACAATCATAAATTTAAGTTTGGAAGTTTTTTAGAGGCTCTCGATATATGCTTCAAAATCTTCCACATTTTCGATCTGGAATACCCCAAAGCTGCTTATAATCCGTGGATGTTCATCCAAATGTTTTTTTTATAATATTACAACAAAATATGATGATCATATTCCAGCAGTACTGACTTTATGCCACGATCTAAAAGAGTCAGCGTAATATTATTTATAACGTAATTATTAAACAGTAATAATTTAATACTCAATATTTCAATATAATTTTAAAATTTTATTATAATCTATATAATGTACATATTTTTTAAATATAAATTTGTAATAAATGAATTAAGTAACAAATAGTTTTTGGTTTTTTTATTTTCAAAAGTTCACAAAACACACAATTTTTTTTTTTAAATTGACAAAAAGGATTGGTTGTTGTGTATTTTAATGGTTTACTATCACGAGCGGTTCTCCTATTATAGATAGGGGTAGTTTTAAAAATTACGGCTTTCATATATGTTCAATTTAATGTATTTCAAGAACTAATTGAAATTTGTATTTTGTTTTAAAGGTAAAAGTGAGTCCTTTCCAAAAAAAAAATTAAAAGTTACAATTTTTTATAATTTATTATTACAAAATAATAAGGGATGTTGATATATTCTTTTATTGTTATTTGTTCATACAAAATTGAGTCAACTGAAGTTATATCATTGTTTTTCTACATAATTTTTAAAATTGATCAAAATTCAACATTTTGGTATTATGTAGAAAAATAATGAAGTTTTATAATTGTGGAGAAAAAAAACCAGGTATATCAAACCGTCGAACTCTTATTATTTTATGATTTTTTTATAAAAATTACCAAAATTTGTTATTTTGACCTCAGAAAAACCCCACATTTACTTTTAAGACAAATAAACATTTTTAAAATCCTTCAAGTAGTTCATTAAATACATAAATTTGAACATACATGAAATCCGTAGTTTTTAAAAATATCCCTAGTATGTATATATAAAACCTATAAAGGAAAAACAGCTCGCGGTAAAAAAATTGTTAGTCTAAGAAATGTGTTTTTTTTCTTCCACTGTAAAAAACTTTAAGCAAATCAAAGAATGTGTGGCAAAACGATGTAACGAATTGTCTGACTTTGACCAATGTCGCAATGTTTACTTAACAAAAGGCTTGAAACCACATACAACAGAAACAGAAACAGAATTTTATACAAATTTTACAGAAACAGAATTTTTTCCTGTCAAATTTGTATGAAATTCTGTTTCTGTTTCTGTTGTATGTGAATTCCCGGCTTAAGAGGTAGTTTAACATATGGTTGAATTCAACTATTACGCAAAGTTGAAGAATGGTTACTTTAAACAGGCAACTTCGTTAAAAATGTGAATAGTTGTTTCATAATTTTCAAAAGTTACCTTAACTTAGCAATTCTTTTGAAATTTTGTTAAATTTACATACATGCTTCGTTATGTGAACGTTAGAAACGTAGTTTAATACAAACTAACGTTTTTTTACTATATAGGTGAAAATAACTAAAAAATTGGTTTAGTTTAAATGATTAGCAAAGGTCAATACAACATGCAGGCAATAGTTGATGCCATTAGTTAAAATGGACTAGATGCAAGGTTAAAATCTACATAGCAAAAGTAACGTTTAAATTAACTCTAGCAAAATTATTAATATTAAACTTGCGCTTAGCTGGTTGAAAAACAACCGATTTGCTTGGTTTATTTTAAGTATAGTTTTTGGTGACAATTACCTATATTTTTTTTTCAGTGTACTGAAAGAAATATCAGTATAGGGCGGTCGGTGAAAGCTATGAATCAGAATGCACGACTGCGGTGTGATATTAATATGCAACGAGCTTATTGTTTAGATTGGCACATATGATTCAATGAAATGCTTTTGAGATGTGTAATACGAAAAGTACGTTTTACCACCTTTTTCAGATATGCTATTCCGATGGGCTACATAGTTCAATAGATCGGTTGTTAATTTTGTATTGGCAATATCAAACAGATGTCTTTTAAAAATTTTGATATGTGTGTATTATTATAATCCTCATATATTTTAGACTGAACTGAGAGAAAGGCTTTTAGTCTATAATTTGAAATATCACATTTGATTTCTTTTTTGGACATTGTTCAACTTCCAGCACGAACGAAAAATACCTGATTTATAGGATTTGTAGAAAATTTTGGTAAGACTGGATGTAAGTTCTTTGAAAAATAATTTTAGAATAATGGGGGAAATGTTGCCCTCCCGTCTGCCCTCCCGCTTTGTTGATATTTGACTTCTTTAATAGTGTTTCCACAATTTTGGGTTTGAAAAGAGGTTCTGTCATATTAAATTCTGGAAACTTGTTTTTTTCAGGAGTTTTCAAAACAGTCGAGTTCAAATCAAAGCGTTCCACGAATGTGGTTTTTCTTGCTGCGTCAGTATCAATTAAACCAACATCAATAATAGGAAGGGTAGAAGATTTGGTACCAGAATTTAAGATTTAATAGGTCTGTAACACATAATCACTGGGGTTTCCGCTTTCCCTTTCTAAATTTCTTTTCTTTTCGTTTTCATTTATCTGTTTTGATATTCTGTTGGCCTTTAGCTATTTTAATCGATTTATAGGATTTTTATTATAAATCCAAATATTAAATAATCTACGTTTGGCCAATTTTGCCCTTCGAAAACAAATATTTTTGTTAGGATTTCATAATTGAAAGGGGAACGAATTTATTGATGTCAAATTGAATAATTTCAGAAATTCAGAATTTGTGATCAATTAAACTAAAGTAACTTTGTGATTCCTTTCCTTTTCAGTAAAGTTTTGAGCAGAAACCTTTACATCGTCATTCGTCAGTATAAACACCATAACTATCAAAAGGAAAACCTTTGAAGATACTTCGGGAACGATTGCACTAAAAGAAAAAAGTCAGTCACTACAACCTGTTTTGTTCCAGCCGAATGTTTCCTTGTTTTTGTTTTATGTATATGTAATATAGTGTTTATTTTTATTTTTTTGCACGGATTTTTTTGTGAGATTTTTGAAGTGTTACACGATTTTTTAATGTCGTGGAACGTATACCCAAATTTACCATACGTCTCATGTATTTTTTTAAACGATTTTTTTTTAAACGTATTTCTTAGGAACGCATCCACCGTTTAAAAAAAGAGTTGGGTGTATATATATATATATATATATATATATATATATCAGGCACGAAGCCTGTTTTGTTTCACGACGGAAGCAGTAAATGGTAGAAACGTTTTTTCTTAATATATTGTTTAAGGATAGCGAATATACCTATATTATATGTTTTGTTGTTGTTGTTGATAATGTTTCTTAGTTGGTTTTCGTTGGTCTTGTATTTTGACTAGTGGTTGTTAAAATATAGTCATGGTGATGAAAGAAAGCAATGAAATCAGTTTCATATTAAAAAATTTGATTAATTTTATTAAAAAATCAAATTAAAAAATCAGTTTCAAATTATTTAACCTTATACATGTTTCAGAAAGGTTTAGACCATAGCAATACAACTAAAAAACCATTTTCAATTTTTGAATTTTTTTTTCCGTTATATAAAAACTGCATCAACTACATCAGAACCCATACAAATTCAAGCTGATTTTTTTTCTATTAGTTGTGCGTGGCACAAAGCACTCAAAACAATAACACTCACGACCTCTGTTTTTCCGTTCCACTTCCTTCCGAGCGTTACAATTGTATACTCAAGTGGAATGAATCATGTGATCATTTTAGGCGTTGACGTAAAAAATACAAATGGCCAGTTTGAACAAATAGAATGAAAGCTAGAGGTTAGGTTACAATTGGTTAGTCTTAACAATAAACTTTAATAATTATGGTACACGCACAAAAAAAACTTACCTACTACCTCAATATAAATTAACCTACTCGTGAGATCCAAGTTTGTATGAAAATGATTTTGAGAAAAAATAAATTTATTTTTGAAATACGGACTATGAAAAAATTAAAGAATTTTTAACTTTTTCCTCATGATTAATAGAGATTGACATTTAAATAATATTGCTTCCACTAGAATATCACTTTCTGCATCATATAAATTGACATTTGTTTTCGACATCTTTAAATTTTAAAAATGGCGCTGAACATATCAACCTCCACTTCAACCCACCTGTTAAGATAGGTCGTTGTGAGCTTTACGTGAGCGAAAATTATGACGTCATTAGTGACGTTTTCACCGCAACCACAATGACCGTCGTTGTCAAGTGGAACGGATAAAAAATCATGTTGAGCGTTGTAAACGCTTAATGGAACGCATCATAGTTCATACGGTGCTATAATCAGTTTTGCAATTATTTCGAAACCATATTAACAAACCATATGTATAGTTTAATTAAAATTTAGTGGACAAAAATAAAAAATTTGAATGAACATCGAATAATAAATTGATGCAATTGATTGATAGAATACTTTTATTGAAATAATCCAGTTTTCAATACATAGTTGATCTATTTTTTTATTTGGTCGGAAATAGAAAGCAAAATTAGATAACATTTTACTTATCATGTTAGTTCGTAGAAAGCACCATAGCAGAGTTTTCTGTTCATATTCTTGTCGCATCGGCGAGACCAACAAAGATAATAGAAAATTATCAATAAACGTTCATATTTTACTGCAGTTAAATAATTAAAATTTGTTTATGAAGTATTGATCACTACATATCAAGCCTATTGTTTTGCTTGAAGACTTATTAGGCTTTATTTGGTTCGAATACTTATTTTTAAAGATTCATATAAATTCTGTTCTGGTAAAGATAGACACTTTTTTCTGTTTAATTTTAAAGCGAAAAGATGGACTTTAAAAAAAAACTGTTATCTATAAAAATTCCTATTGTTATAAAAAAATAAAATGATAAAATCGATTTTTAGTCATTGCACAACAAAAACAAAGAGTGGTTAGTATAACCATCGTATTCTACGTTCAATTTTCTAGAAAAAAGCATATTTAATTAATGCGAAGAAATGAGTTTTATTGTTACAAATAAATTAATTTATTAATAAAAAATTCGTATTTTGTAGAAAATATAACGTAGAATGCGATGGTTGTACTAAACACTCTTTATTTTTATTGGGCAGTGACTAAAATAAATATATTACTTTAAAAAAAATATAAAACTTCAACCGTAAACTAAAACAAAAAAAAGTGTCTATCTTTACCAGAACCAAAGTTATAAATCTTTGAAAATAAGTTTTCAAGCCAAAAATCACGAAATTATTGAAATTTAGATCTGCTCTGTTGTCTCAATGCCATAATCTGACTGCAGAGCACCACAACAAACCATAAAATACATTGCAAGCGTGTGCTCAATTCGATACAATGGCGACATCTCAGACATCCATTTGCCAACCACCGATGTAGTAGCATGGATAGACTCACTCGATGTAAACATCAAAGTTCAAATGTACTGCCCATGTCCAATGTTTAAATATTTTACTTTTTGAATTTTAACAAATCAAATCGATCAAATCGATCGTAAGCTCATTTAATGTGTATTCATTCATATTTTGTTTTAGGGAGATTTCATAGAAAAAATCTACCTATTTTAAGTTTTATTGGTTTTAATTTGTTGTGTTTATGTGTCACGAAAAAAACCATACGCAAAATAAAATAAATAAAAATCTTTAAAATTAAACAAAACAGAAGTTTCCATCTTTAAAAGAACCGAAGTTATGAATTTTTTAAAATAAGTCATCAAGTCGAAAATTACGAAATTCTCGAAATTTAGAACCACTCTATTTCCCAAAAAAAATCTTGAACGTGTATATCTTTTCTTTCGATATAAAACCCCTCAAAAAATTATCAGCCAAATCAAAAATGTGTCTGTCAGATTTTGTCCAAATCTGTTCGATTTGTAAAAGATATGTGCGTAATGTAATGTACGTAAAAGATTTTTTCTAAATCGCTTAAATCGCTCACCTTATCTCGAACAAATTCAAATTTGAAATGAATTTAATTTTACATCAAAATATCTCTTAAAGTTAGTTTTAAGAATTAACCATAAAGAAAAAATAAATGAGATCTAAAATAAATTAAAACAAGATTGTCTCAAACAAAAGAAATTTAAAATCAAAATTCTCTAGGAATGACTTTTTCAATTCATTATTTTTCTCAAATTTTAAATGAATATGGATAGATGAATGAATTTATAGAGCTCATTATATTACATTTATGAGAACTATTTAGTGTATACTGTATTTAATGTTTTATAATTGTTGATTGCATTGTGTGTTTGTTGAAATAATGAGTATGGTAGCACAATAGCAAAAGATATATAAATGTATTTTAAATCAAACGAAATTCTAAATTTTTTTTTGTTTGAAATAAAAAATGAAATGATTACGGAAGCACTCATTCCAATCAATATATGGAGGATTCGTGCCTGATATATATATATATATATATATATATATATATATATATATATATATATATATATATATATATATATATAAATATATATATATATATATATATATATATATATATATATATATATATATATATATATGTACCTATATATATATATATATATATATATATATATATATATATATATATATATATATATATATAAATATATATATATATATATATATATATATATATATATATATATATATAACGATATGAGCTATAACGGAATTTACCGGCACTCTCACGATCGCATTTCTTGACCTACAACGAACATTTTTTCTGTATACGTTGCGGCAAAAAATCTTTTGGACAAGTTCGCGAACTGACCATATCCGGGTACAGGTTAAGTGACTAGAGTCAAAAAAGCCGAAAAATCTAGGGTGTTATAGCTTCCGTTTGGATCATAATATTTTAATAAAATTTATCAATATTAAATATTTGAACATATTTCTATCATTTGTTTCCAAATGACAACCTTGGCGTTCCAGGTTCCAGCTGTTTTAAAAATTTAATAAGCTTTGTTGTCCTTGATTTGGCTGAAAATGGCCAATCTCACTTTTGAATATGTACGCATCCGTTAACTAGAACATAAATCTTTTCAAAATTAAAAAAAAAATAGTTCAAGTCTAGAGGTTGAGACACCAGGGCTGTAAGAACGAAAACAAACGCAAACGGCTATGCCTTCCTCATTTTTGAGTTAATGTTATTTAAACTCATATTAACTTTTAGATAAACTTTTCAACTATAACCTCAGAGATTTTCAGCTTTCTAGCGCAAGAGGTCTCAATGTAATTAGCATTAAACCTAATGCATGCCATTCAATTACAACAACAACTTCCATAAAACTATAAAAATATCCCATAGAAAAAATATTAAAAAAATTTCTTTTGTTTTTTTTTTCAGTTTTTAGTTTTTTTCGCAAAAATTTAAAAAAAAATTAAAACAAAGCTGAGTCATTATTCTTTTAAATTAAGGAATACTTTCTTATATGCATATTGATTACACATTTACAAAAGTCTTCCTAAATTGTAGATATTTGAATTATTTGAGGTGTAAAAGTTGTTTGACAATTTTAGATTATAAATTATGTGTGGTGGTGTTGTAGGTGTGACGTTGTGAGAACGTTTATTTGCTCTTTGGTGGATTTAATATGTTATTAAAAGTAGTTTTAACCAAATTAAATAAAACTGTTCCGAAATCGCATTGATAAAGTAGTTTCCGTTAATGTATTTAGTTTGGTTTAATAAATTTTTTGGATTATTCTGGACTTGGACTATTCTACTTAAATTTTTTATTTAAACTAATCTGACACATCCAATTCTATTTGTACACAAAGCTGTCTGGTCCCGAAATCTACCTATTGCTAGCGGATATACGTGCCGCTTGGACTTTTTTATTTTTAATGTAACAAACAAATTTGAATCCTAATTTTTGTTTGAAAACAATGCAAAATGAAATGTCAAATAACGCACGCATCTCATAAAGTAAAGAGTAGACCAACTAGATGCGTTCGTCATGCGTCCGCTGCGCTGTAGCGCATAATTTAAATTACTTTCATACATTTGTATGCATTCTACTTAAGCTGTCAACGGACGCACAACGAACGCACATATGACGCATCCATTGTAATTCCCCTCTTAATTTGGCTTTTAAAAGTCGCGTTTTACCTTCGAACTGGCTGTCCAGGACAAAGAAAAATATTGGTAAAATACAGGGAGATTTTTAGAACTAAATTGTAGCTAACTTCAAGTGAATATTTTGACAATCGCCATTAATGTTTGTTTACACTTGTGTTATATTTGTTTATTTCATGAAGAGCCATATATTTTATATTTAAACGACAAGATTCGAACTAAAAAAAAAATTAAATTAAAGATTAAATTTAATTTTTTGTTTTGTACGTATATACGTATGTACATATATGTAATGTTTTTGACATCTAAAAATAAACATACATGAAGATAGTGCTAATTTCAAAAATAGTACTAAAAATGTCCCATTGTTTATTTCCCTCACCTGTTCTGAACTGCTCTCGATAAAACACAAGATTTGTTGCGAACTGGTAAAAATAAATTTAATTTGCCAATTTATTTCAAAGAGATTAATTAAAATGGATGGATAAACGATAAATATTTAATATTTATGCAATCAAAATTGAAATAATTTTAATTTGAACGAAAAAATATAAATAAAACAATCGCTGTCCCGGACAGTTGTCCGAAGAAAAAACGCGACTAAACTCATATACACTAATGTCGTGTACTTTGGCAAAAAAAATTGATCTGCGATCAAAAAAATTAGCTGTCAGATCAAATTAGCTGTCAGTTTGTGTTCGTTGGCAAAAAAAGATTTATTTATTTTTTGATCTAGATCAAGTTTTAAAAATCTAGATTTTTTGGTAGATTTTACAAATACATTGAAATATTATTTTCAATTGTCTATAACATATAAAACGAACACATGAATGAAATTATATTTTTCTTTTAGTTCCGCGCCATCTCTTATAATTTTGTTCATAATTGTTTTAACGTAAAGTATGAAAGAGATGAACGCATTAGAGTAGATATACTTTTTTTCATTAGAGTAGCCATTGTTACTTTTGTTTTTGACATCGAAGATAAAACACATGTATAATAAACTGAATCGTCGAAAGTATATTTTAAATAGTTTTATTTACTTTAATTTCATCCTGACAAACCGCATTAAAGTTACTAAAATTAATAATCAAAGTTGCGATTATATTTCAGAAGTGGGATATATATATAAATATATGTACATATATAGATGTACTTATATTAAAACAACGCATACATGTGTTTTCAAAACAAAAGTAACCATCGAAAAACGTAAAGAAAAACAACGTGGAAGTGCATCGTAAAGTTGGAGTCATCGATATAGGATATTAATAATTGTTTTGTTTGTGTCACATTATAAACAATAATGTCAAAAGCATCATCCAGATGTGAGTATAGCAGCATGCCGCCATCGCCCAGTTCATCACATTATACACCGCCATTAATGGATAATTATGAAAACACGAACAAACATGTTTTCACTCAAAATCATCAACAATCAACTTACAGTCAACACCAAAATATACCTTATGTACAAGTTCCTGCACAACAATTTTATTCGACAAGACAAAGTCACATGCAGTATGGTGTACCAAATATTTTGTACCAAGCGCCGTCGGGAGTTCAACAGGTTAGTAATGGTATTAATAATAATGGTATTTATGGTGATGGTTTTGTGTTTAGTGGAGACGCTCGAGCGCCTCGTGTGAATTGTGAACCTCGGTGTGAGATAAATAAAAATAAATTCTATGGGAGCATTCCGAATAATAATTTTTCACCGCGTGACATTTCAGAAATGATTTGCGAATTTGACCCTGAGAATTTCGAGTGCGTATCTGTAAGACGTTGGGTGCAAATCATCGAACAACTACAATGCACATATAATTTGAGTGATGCAATAATATTGTTTGCCGCTGTAAGACGATTAAAAGGAATATCTAAATTGTGGTATGAGTCGGTTGCGTGTAAAATATACAATTGGGAAACTTTTCGATCGGGTGTAATTTATGAGTTTGACAAAAGGAGAGATGAAGCTGACGTTCATTTGAGGTTAGCTAATAGAAAAAAATTGTCAAAGGAAAGTATGGTGGAATATATTTACGCAATTCGGTCAATTGCAAGTGACATAGATTTGACAGACGCAGTTATAATTAAATATGTGTTATTAGGACTTCGCGAACAAGATGAAAGATTAAAGTGTGTATTGGCCTGTCAGAATTTCCAATCGGTTCGTGACTTGTTAGATAGGGTTAAATTGTATGAATCAGTGAATAATGCGAATGAAAATAAATTTTGTTTCAATAAAGGATCTCCAGAGGTAAAAAAGTTTATTCCAAATTCTAAAAATTTTGAAAATGCCAATCAACGTCGTTGCTATAAGTGTGGTGCTGAAGACCACATTGCAAAATTTTGTAAAATTGTCACCTGTTCATTTTGTAGAAAACAAGGACACTACGAAATTTCGTGTCCCAATAAAACATCGAACGTAAAGAAAATCGAAATTAAAGATAATATTTATTGTAAATAGATAAAAGTAAACGGAGTTGAAGCTAAAGCTTTCATCGACTTGGGGTCTGACTGCGTAACGATAATCGAAAGTTTGGGAGTTAGGTTAGGACTACAATGGAATAACCGACAACAAGTTTTACGTGGGTTTGGTAAGGGTTATTCTAAATCCTTAGGATCTTGCGAGGTAGAAATTGAAATTGATTCCTTAAAATTGACCGGCGCCGCTGTTATAGTCAAGGACGAAGACCAAACCGACGAGATCATGATAGGTAATAGTCTTCTACATAGAGACGATGTGATGGTGGTGAAGACGTCAAAAGAAATTAAAATCGTAAAAATTCCGTTAGATAAGGTAGATAAAGTAATTCCGTTAGATAAGGCAGTATATGATCTGGAGGAAAATAATATTTTCGACATAAGCGATGAATTGATTAACGAAAATATCGAAAATTGGAAAGTAGCGAGCGTAAAATTGGAAAAGGCTTCAGAAATTTGTAATTTCAATTCAAATTCCGATACAACCGGTTATTATTTTGAGAACCGCGAAGAATTAAATATTAACACTCATCTATCGAATAACGATTATAGGGATGTTAAGGAGTTATTAAGTGAATTCAACGATTGTTTTGCCAATAACATGAGTGAGGTCGGATTGACCAATAAATGTTCGTTAAAGATAAATTTGAAGGATACCGATTCAATCTCACATTCGCCGTATCGGTCTTCTCCAAGTCAACGTGAACGATTCAGAAAGATAACAAATGAGTTGTTAGAATTGCGGATGATAGGTCCATCTGACTCGGAATATGCTTCGCCAGCGTTGTTAGTTAAAAAAAAGGACGACGAGGATAGGATGGTCATAGACTATAGAAATTTAAATTTAAAAACCATAAAGGATAGGTTCCCATTACCAAACATCGAGGATTGTCTTCAAAAACTGAGTGGTCATAAGTATTTTTGCGTTTTAGATTTGGCATCCGGGTATTACCAAATACCTGTTCACGAAGAAAGTAGAAAGTATACATCGTTTGTTACCCCGGATGGCCAATTTGAATTTTTAAGGATGCCGTTTGGGTTAGCCAACGCTCCAAGTGTTTTTCAACGACTAATGAATCGGTTAGCTAAAGAAATGAATTATGATATAATTGTTTATTTAGATGATATTATTTTACCCAGTAAAACGGTTAATGAAGGTAAATTGTTACTTAATAGATTTTTAATAAAACTCCGAGAATACGGTTTAACTTTAAAATTAAGGAAATGTAAATTTTTAGTTGAAAAGGTTCAATTCTTAGGACACGAAATCACGGCAGAGGGTATACGCCCTGGGAAAGAAAAGATTATGTGTGTTGAGAAATTTGAAACGCCTAAGAATGTTCATGAAATTAGACGTTTCATAGGTTTAGCATCGTACTTTAGAAAATTTGTGGAAAAATTCTCAGAAATAGCAGAACCTCTAACTAAGTTAACTAGAAAGGATGTTCCTTTTGAGTGGAAGGAAGAACAGAAATTAGCATTCGATAAATTGAAAGCCCTTTTATGTCAACGAAACGTTTTAGCTTTATTTGATAACTCAAAATCTCACGAAGTCCATACAGATGCTTCCAGTGTTGGTCTCGCCGGGGTCTTGATGCAAATAGAAGACGATAGACGACTACGTCCAGTAGGGTATTATAGTCGACAGACAACAGAATTAGAAAAGAAATACCATAGTTACGAGCTCGAAGCTCTCGCCATCGTTGACTCTTTGGACAGATTTCGCCCCTTTGTGTTGGGAAAACATATAACCGTTGTAACGGATTGTTCTTCGCTAAAAACTGTTATTTCCAAACGAGATTTAGTGCCTCGAATTGCTAGGTGGGCTCTTCGGCTAATAGAATTTAACTTTGATGTTCAACATAGAAAAGGTAAACACATGGCTCATGTGGATGCCCTAAGTAGATCTCCTTTTAACCCTCCCCGAGAATTAGAGGTAGCAACGTTAAATGTTTACAATATTCGAATTGATTCAATAGATAGAAAATGGCTTGAAACGTTACAATCGAATGACCCTGAATTTACTGAATTAAAGAAAAACAAACGAGAACTAAAAAATAGAGGATTCGTGATAGAAGAAAATATTTTATATAAAAAGATCGACGATGATTCCAAATTTGTATTACCTAAAGGAACTAGGAACAGAGTAATTAGAACCTGTCATGATGATATAGGACATCCGGGGTTTAACAGAACATTGTCTAGACTTCGTGAAATTTGTTGGTTCCCTCGAATGTGTCAAACTGTAAAAAAATATGTGAATTCATGTTATGAGTGTTTGTATCATAAGGGAAATAGTGACAAAAATAAAATAAATTTACATCAAATCGATAAGATTCCCATTCCTTGTCATACTTGGCATTTAGACCATTTGGGTCCCTTCGTGAAAAGTACCAAAAGAAATTCGTACATTTTGGTTGTCGTCGATGCTTTTACAAAATATGTGCATCTTAAAGCCGTCCGGGATACGTCTTCGACTTTCGTTATTAAAACTTTAAAGGATTTGTCGTTACATTTTGGAATGCCTCATCGAATCATAACGGATCGTGGTTCGTCGTTCACATCGAATGCGTTCAAAACTTTTCTACGTGATCACAATACTATTCATGTATTAAATGCCATTGCAACACCACGAGCTAACGGTCAAGTTGAACGTTACAACAGAACTATCCTGCATGCTCTACGAACTATGTCAGATAAGGATGAAACTAAATGGGATACCCATTTAACTACTATTCAATGGACTCTAAACAGTACACCGCACAGTATAACAAAATTGTCACCGCATAAACTTTTATTTGGAGTCGAATTAAAAACTATAAGCGACGATAAATTGCGACTTGTGTTGTCGAATATAAAGGAAGAAACTTTTGATGAGATGGAAAGGGACAAGCTACGAGGTTTAGCATCAGAAAGAATTCGTGAAAACCAGCAAAAACAAAAAAAGAGATTTGAATTGAATTTCGCCACACCGAGAGAGTACAAAACAGGGGATAGAGTCGTAGTCTTCCGAGAACCCCCATCGACAGGAGATAGTAGGAAACTATTGCACCGTTATAGAGGTCCGTATATTATTACCGCTGTACTACAAGGGGACCGTTACAGAATTGAAGAAGAAGGTGAGCAAGAAGGGAAACGAAGATTCACTGGTGTTGTACCATCCGACCACATGAGATTGGTGGTTCAACCAGAAGAAGACGAAGTTATCTACGAAGGGAGTGATGTTGAATCTGACGACTGAGGACAGTCTTTAGTCAGGAAGGCCGAATATAACATATAAAACGAACACATGAATGAAATTATATTTTTCTTTTAGTTCCGCGCCATCTCTTATAATTTTGTTCATAATTGTTTTAACGTAAAGTATGAAAGAGATGAACGCATTAGAGTAGATATACTTTTTTTCATTAGAGTAGCCATTGTTACTTTTGTTTTTGACATCGAAGATAAAACACATGTATAATAAACTGAATCGTCGAAAGTATATTTTAAATAGTTTTATTTACTTTAATTTCATCCTGACAAACCGCATTAAAGTTACTAAAATTAATAATCAAAGTTGCGATTATATGTCAAATTTATGTAAACAAAAAAAACCCGCCATTTAAATTATTATCATTATTTTGTTTAAAAATAATTTATTATTATTTAAATTATTTAAATTACTAATTAATATCAAAGTTATTACAAATAAAATGATAAAACGTAAAATCTATCATTTTCAAATGTAAACATAACCAAACATATCAACTGATAGAACATAAAGTCAAAACAATTTAGTACTACATTTACAAAAGTAGACTGATTTATTTTATACTGTTCGTTGGCAAGCAGATAAATCAATCTTTTTTCGATCAAGCCAAAGAACACGACATAAGTTTACACCATGGTAGTATCTATTATCTATAACACACATGGCCAAACCGCGGCTCGCGAGCCGCATGCGGCTCTTTGAAAGAATAAATGCGGCTCTCGAAAAGAAATGAAAAAATTAAATAATATTTAATAATTCATAAAAATTGTAACAAAATTAGAAGTAATACATATAATTTATAATGCTGTTTAATATAATATGATTTAATACAATCATATTATAATATTTAGGTCCGTCCTGTCGAATTTACTACTGTTAGAGTTTTTTGCGGCTTTGTTTTAGTTTGATACTACTTTACTTCGCGAATCAAGTTTATAATCCGCTGTTATAAATAAGTTTAACTAATTTTATTATTTAAGGTTATACGTTTAACATATTCTAGTGGACTAAAAATAAAATCACCTGTATTTTTCTCAAATTAATGCACAAAAATCTTTCTCAAAATCAAAAGTCTTTCCTTTTCGATTCGTTTGTTTTTCTATGATTATCTTTTTCTGCAATTTTTTTATAAACAATATTTTTGATATTTTATCTTTAGGCAATTTGCCGACGTTAAATTTAATGTAACCTTTAATATTCCATTTAAAAAATGAATAAGTTCATAATTAAATAGAATTAAAATACACTTGCAAATCCGACATATGCTACCTCAATCGCTTCTACATCTACTACAGTAAGATATTGCCCTATGGCCTAAACCAAAAAAATGAATAATTGACCATAATAACGAATTTAAAAACATAAGGAAATTGCAAGAAACAAACGGTGATTTCATTGATTTAATGGAACATATCAGAAATTTTCTCGAAGGAAAAGAAAAACACTATCTGGAATTAAAGGATGATGAATGGATTAATGACTGTATGTTTTTGACTGATATAATGGAGCATCTGCAATCCCTCAACCTAGCATTACAACACTGAAAAAAAAATTGAAGTTCATGACAACCTCATCTCGAAGTTGGCAGTTTATTATTCATGCAAAGAAAAATTATTTGCAAACAATTTCACTGTGATTGGGACAACTACACGATAACATTTTCCTAACAACAGAATGAGGTTTATTTAAAATATAAAGTGTTATATCCAATATAACAGTAGTTGAATAAAAATAATAACTATTTCCCTGATAAAAATTTTCTTTGGCCTTATATCATGAATTTTTCATTTTAAAGTTTAAGTATTTCAGATTATTTGAACTATATTTTATTTTCACATAAATATTTCGTGTGATTGTCTCAACTTCATCGATTTATAATTGTAGAGTTGTTGAAGCAATTTCGTAGTTTGATTCGCCATATGTGACCGCACGGTGAGGTTGAGACAATTGCATTTCGATTGGAAATAGGACATATTTTTTTCAGTGAAGGAAAAGATAAAGTTATTACTGATATTATTCAAACGATTCTGAGTTTTATGAAAAAAATCCAACTTTTTCAACGAGATTTAACAACAAAAGTGTTCAACCACTTTCCTCGTCTGAAGAACATACTATCTAAAATTAATGATAACAAACTGAGTGAATACGACAGTAAATTAGCAGAATTATTGAAAGATTTTCATATGCGATTTAATCATCCAAATTATTTTAAATATTTCTCTTAATTTACTTGTAAATCCATTCGAGATTGACATTATTAACGAGGGCTCATCGATTCCTTGTTATCTTTTGAATGACAGTGCCTCAGGAGAAATGGAATTACTAGAGCTACAGGAAGATCACATTCTTAAAATGCATCACAAAGCCAAATGCACCACAATCTCCAAATGAGTTTCGGAAACTAGTGTCTCAATCAAAGTACCCCAATTTGAAAAAAGCTGCTGCCGGATTACTGTCCATATTCGGTACAACATATTGTTGTGAAACACTTTTTTCAACAATGAAGTTTATAAAATCAAACCAACTTACAAATGAGCATTTAATGGAATTTTTTCATACTGCGCTAACAAACTATGAACCAGATTTCAGAAAATTCACGGCCAAGTTACAAACAAACATGCCATCTACCAGCAAGCATGTCATGTAACAAAATTTAAATATGTATTTGAATGGATTTTTAACCATAAGTACATATTTGGTTTTCAATAAAATAAATATTTCCAAACAACTGATACTTTTGAAATTTTTTATTTTTTATGTTGGCTCTCGTAACGAGAGATTATTGTACTGCGGCTCCACGTGTAGTGAAGCTTGGCCATCTCTGATCTATAATATAATAGCCGTGAGTCTATTCCTCTATACGGTCGTAACGCTGATGACGTAGTACATTTTTTATTGTTTTTTTTTTTTCATTTTATTTGTAGTTTTTGTTATTGTTTTAATAAAATTTAGAGGGGGGATTTTTTTATTTATAGATTTTGTTGTTGTTTTAATTAAATCTGTTTTTTTTCAATTCAATTAGTCAAAATATATGTAATATGTTTTAATTTTGCTTTTGAACCTATATAGGTAAAAACTTGCTATATTCGAAATTCGAATTCGAAATAACTTTTCATTTTCTCTAAAATTCCTTTAGAAAATTTTTTTGTGTTTTGTGCCATAACGACTTTACACTCGTGACTTAGGATGTTGATTAGAATGTTGACTTAAGTGTTGACGAAATATTCTCTCATCCTATGAATTCATACATCGTAATATTTAGATATTTAATACAAAAAATCCCAAAGAAATGCCATTTCCAATATGTAATCATAGATGAAAGATTCAACTTAAGTAAATATGAAAAATGATGAAGTTTCAATTTAGAAATTATCTGAACATGAAAATTAAAAGATGGTACGTCATCGACGCTGTGGCTGATGGATGTGAGTTCGAATCCTGGCACGAAACACAAAAAATTTTTCTAAAGGAATTTTAGAGAAAATGAAGTTATTTCGAATTGCAAAATTCAAGTGACTTCCAATAAGTACTTAAGCTTAATTGTTCACAAAAAACCCTTCCAAATAAAAATTATTCCTTTTTATTCATAAAAATTCCATTTACGGCATTTAAATTTTTCGATAATGTAGTCTTTCAGCCATTTCGTTCAAATTTATTATTTATATCATTTCGATATTAATAAGAAAATTAATTATTTATATGACAGATAGTTTGTTTTCCATCATTATTTTTGCATAGTTTCATTTTCTGTAAATAAACTAACGAAAAACAAAAGCTGCTATTTCAATATTTTCTTAATACATATTATTATTTCCAGCCATTTGTGATTGATCGTATAAATATTTATAGTATGTACACTTCACGATGGTTTTTTTGTAGAATTATAGTTAAGCAGCAGGTGCACACAGAATAGATTAGAAGAGGCTGGATTATGATGGATAGTACTTAGTAATTGTATCAAAGCCAGATGAAAAGGCAAAGACGTATTGGCTTTCGAGGGAGGAGGGGAGGGGCGCAGCCCACGGGATACCCCTACTAATAGAATAATAGCAAATAGCTATTAAACTATTATGGTGTAAACTGTAAACGGATAGAATAGTAACGGTCAAAACGTTAAATGTAAAAGACAATTTCATGCGATTGTAAAAATGTGCAACATGAAAATCAATCAAAATTTAGTTTTAATTTTAAATTAATATTAGTTTTATAATTTTTTGTTGAAATACTTTTCGATTGATAAGATTTTATATTCAAATTTGAAATACGTTAGCCGTATTCTATCTGTCAATATTATTCTGAGCGTTTATACCACGGATAGAATAATACTATTTTGTGGTATAAACGCCCAATGAATCGATAGTTTAATAGCAAAAAACTATTATTCTATTAAACTATCGGTGGTATAAACTTGGTAATAGTAAAATTGTTATGGACTCTTACCATTTTATTTGGTAAATTTCCTAACTCCTTAGATCAAAACTAAATAAGTGAAAACAAATTTACAAAATAATTAAAGCTATATTTGTCATGTTATCATAGAATTGATTCCAATAAAAAATAATTAAATTTACATTCAAATTCATTTCCAAATTATCAAAATTTTTCTCTTATATTTATCTATATCTATTCATCAGATCAATAATTGGTTTATAAATTAATTTTGGGGCATCTATTCCCCATAGAAAATCAACATGGTTGAAATGATCGAATGGCACTCTAAACATACCAACCGATGTTTTATGCAAACGATCAAATAATAAAGAAACATCTTGTGGTCCCGCCAACCAATCATTTGTTGCGTAAAATAATGCAATTGGTACATTGATATTTCCTAAATCATATGGTGGTGGATTTTCTTGTCCGTATCGTTCGACATTTTCTTCTTTTCCATAATCAAAATGTTGAAAGGCTCCATGTTCGTTTATTTCCTGTGCATAGTGAATCATGGTTTTTGTTGATGTACCGGCTGGAGTATGTCCTAATATAACGGGCATTAATGTCTGGAATTTTATTAAATCAGAATTTATTCAAATTTATAAAAATATAACAAACCGCATTGTATTGTGCTTTATCGAAACCACATAATACGAAAATTGTATTTTCACAAATATATCTTTCGGTATTGGTCATCTCACAACCATATTTTGAAAGAAATTTTAAAACTTTACTTTGAGGTAAAAACTCATTCGCACCAAAGAACTTGATGATCATCTAAAAAACAAAATCAGGATTAGTTTATAATAATACCAATTTAAATATATGTTAGAAAGGTTAATGTGTTTTTAAATAAGCAAAGAATCTGAAGACCTGCTAAGCTAAAAAGTTTGTTTTATGTATATATGTACCTAATTGTTTTGTTTTATAACCGCTATTTACATTTCTACATTTATTGGCTCATATATCTAAAGATTTAGCTCAATTGTTATTTAAAAAACTGAAACCTCGGTTCGTCGCACATAAATTTTTTTCCTATGTTAATGGTTATTTCATTTTATAATATATTAGGCACTAAATTATTGGTTTGTTTTATATATGTACATTATGATTGAATAGTTAGGTGGTTTTAGATTTAGAGCCCGCGACGGCCAGACCTTCGTTATTTTATAAAAGCTGAAAGTTTTTCTGCGCATACCCCCTACTCAGGTAGGAACGATTAGGGACATATGAAGTTTGGATCATAGTGGCTTTGGCAGGGAGCAGGTACCAAAGGGGCCTCCAAAGTTTCGTGAAAGTATAAAAGCTAATTTTTTTATATATTCTTCAGGATAGTATTAGAAGTCACGTCACCCATTACTATCATGGAAACCCCCTGCCAGACACTCTTAAACTTTAAAGTTTAAGAGTGTCTGGCAGGGGGTTTCCACGATAGTAAGTGTCTGGCAATGGGTGACGTGACTTCTACTACTATCCCGAAGCATATATAAAAAAATCACCTTTTATACTTTCACGAAACTTTGGAGGCCCCTTTGGTACCTGCTCCCTGCCAAAGCCACTATGATTCAAACTTCATATGTCGCTAATCGTTCCTACCTGAGTAGGGGCACACATATTCCAAGGCTAGATTAAAAAGTATAGGAGAGATAGCATCACCTTGTCTTAAACCGGAGTCGACTTTAAAAAACTTTGATATTTCGTTCTCTACTCGTACACAGCATTGAGAGTTCTGTACTGTCATTTTGCATAGTGATACCAGTTTACCAGCGATTCCCATTGACACCAGAGCAGACCATAAAGTCTCTCGTTCGAGAGAGTCGTAGGCCTGCCTGAAATCAATGAAGAGTTGGTACACAGGTATGTTGAACTCTCGACACTTTACCAAAATCATCCTTATCGAGAAAAGTGCATCGGTGGTACCTCGGCCTTGCCAGAAACCACACTGATATTCTCCAAACAGTTGTTCAGCAAAAGGATTGATTTTGGATAGCAAAATGTAGGAAAAGATCTTATATGCTGTGCAGAGTAGAGCAATTCCCATGTAGTTTGCACATTGTAAGCGATTACCTTTTTATGGATTGGTATCAGCATAGCTGAGTTCCATTCCTGTGGCATGGTTTCAGCTCAAAAGATCATTTGAACAAGTTCAAACAATCTTAAGGATAGAGTTTTACCACCATGTACAATCATTTCGGATGTTATATCGTCGATACCAGGTGCTTTATTGCATTTTAATTTTGACAGCGCCGCATCGAATTCCTCTTTGGTGGGTTCGTCTACATGTACCTTTGACGCACGAATAAGCTTTGCTCGTCGTCCGACTTATTGCTGGTCACTTAAGTTGAGAAGTTTCTCAAAATAAGCGGCCCAAATAATATTTTTAAGGTCTACTTGTAGCTCCCCATCTTCGTTTTGAATAGCAGTCCATCTAGTTTGAGGTCCTTTCTTAACCTGTTGAAAGAAGTTACTCGATTGATGTTCCTTATTGAAGCTTTCAATCTCTTCACGCTTTCTCTTCCACCATTCTCTCTTCGTTCGTCTACATAGCTTTGTAACGGCTTGCCTTGCCAGTTTATAGTTCTCCTTCGTGGACCTGGTATTGCGTCCTTGTAGACATTTTAGATAGCAATCTCTTTTGTATTGAATAGCGTCAAGACATGCTTGATCCATCCATGGCTTCTGGGAGTGGTTTTGTGGTCGTCCAAGTATTCCCCAAGCAGCGCTTAAGACAGCATCCCTGAGTAAATACCATGACTTATCGACGTCTCCATTAATGGTTTCTGATTTCTCCAACGTTTCAGTAATGTGGTTTTGATATCTCTCTTCTGTTTCAGCATTCTTTAATGATGAGATGTTAAAACGTTTCCGTTGATTAAACTTTGGAATGCCTGGATTTGGAAAGTGGAACCTTATTTTAGCACATAAAAGGAAGTGATCTCTTCCAATGTATGCACCTCTAAAGGATCGCACATCCAGAACACTCGAAAAGAAACGTGGCTACCAGCACGTGATCAATTTGATTACGAGTGTTTCCATTTCGTGAGACCTAAGTTTGCTTATGAATCGATCGATGAGGGAAGAACCTTTCCCCGCAATTCTCAAATTATTTGATAATGCAAACTCAGTCATTCTCTCACCATTGTCATTCGAATTCAAATGCAAGCTGTTGGGACCCACCACATTTCCATAAGAGATATCTCTTCCAACCTGCCCATTAAAGTCACCAAGAACCATAATGAAGTCACGTGTTGGTGTTTGTTTCATAACCTCTTCCAGTGCTATGTAGAAATTATCCTTTTCGTCGATGGTTTTAGCTTCAGTAGGTGCATGCACGGCAATGAGAGAAATATTGTTGTATGTACCGCGTACCCTTAGATAGCAGATCCTCTCATTGACCGCGAATTTCATTACGGCTTCTTGTATACGTGCACCCACAAGAAAACCAGTTCCAAATTTTCTTTGAGAAGGATGACCACTACAGTATAAAGAGTGACTATCCAAATCCGATTATTGGCTGTCTAATTTCTTGCAGAGCTGTGATATCCATCCTATACCTCTCAGCCTCTTTCTAGACTTATAAGAGCATCAGGAGCGCTCAGGCTGCGCACACTTCACGTTCCAATTCGGTAGTCTGGTCCTTTTTAACGTCCAGGTAAAATTCTGTTGTTTTGTCCAGTTCTGTTATACTTTCTCTGATATCCAAATTTAACAAAATAGTTTTTTCCGGGGTTAGGGTGTTAACCTTAGGCCCAACCCAAATTGTCGTGAATGGGTCCGTTCTGCTTATCTTAAGGTTACCAGAAACAACCTTTTTACACGTTTATATAGCGAGCCGCTTGATCCAAGACAGAACATGGAGAACAGACGCTTGGGTCCCATTGGTTAAAAGGCACCAATTTGCCGTGATGTAGCGTCATTGACTAAGCAGTGTTTGCCCTGCTTGTCTTTGATACACCAAACTAATTCTGTTGGCATTACCCAGGCAGGCGTGGACGTCAAATTTCGTATTTCGCTACCCGATAATTTTAATAGAAACAGAAATATTTACGATAAATTCAAACAAAACCGCCTACTATGATGAAAATTAAAATTAATAGTTTTTGTTGTCTTCAAATGATTAGATTTTAGTTTTTAATATCATAATTATATTGTGGTCGTGCAAAACAATTATATACACAGAGCATGTCATCTCTCTTAGTCATATGTGGCCCTCGGGTTCCAAACACACATCGGGCGAAAAACATGCACTTCTCTCCCTCGATGTATAATCTAATATTCTCGCTGTTTCATAAACTTCTAAATGAAAATGTTTTGCTTTATTTTCATTTGAATTTAATCCAATGAAATTCTTTAAAACATAATGATTTCCTTGAATTTGACCAATCACATTGACAATTTTCCTAGGGCAATTATCCTGAATATTTTATTTTTTTTTGTACAGAAATATGAATTAATAGAGTTACAAATTAATAAATGTCTTTAAATGTTTAGTTTAAAGATAATTGTTTCAATTATATAGTTAAGTTGGCAAGCTGTTTTCTAAACGGAGTTCCCTCTATCGGTGATAAATTTTCATAACTTTTTGAAAAATTCCAGTCGATCAATCCACTTGTTTTCGAAATTTGAGCAAACAAATCACTTCGAATTAACACTGTTATTGGGAAATTACTTCTGAAAATTAAAATAACTTATTTTAATTTTTATAAATCAAATATTTTCAAGTTTTATTTATAAATACGAAAAGTAGTTCTTTCGTAATTATTTTGTGATGTCAAGCAAATTAACAGAAATAAAATTGTACAAGAAAAATTTATATCTGTGCGAAAAGGCGATGTATCGCACAAATTAAAATACGTTTTTTCATATTAATTAAATGCCATAGTATATACTTTAACTAGTGCAAATGAACATTTTTCACTCCTATATCCTATTGTAAATTTTCATACCGGTGATAAATGAGACTCATTTTGGTATGGTTATACAGTACACTATTGTGTTGTTGGGTTTTGCTTTGCTGTGTTTATTTTTAGAATACGAAATATCTTTACAAGGAAAGCATATTCAACAACCGGAAGATGCGCCAAAACCAATAAGTTATTTAATTGAAAGTTTTCATGCCATAAAAACTCTATATTAAAAATATAATTTCGTATAAAAAACAACTCCCGACAATTCTAAATTTCAAACATCTTGCTATAGAATGTTCAAAAACTTATTTAACTAAAAACCCAAGTTAAGGTCTATAAGCTTAAAAAATTTAAAAATTATTTACAGTTTCCAATTAGGTCGTAATATTTCGACCATAAATTATTAGTCTCGGCAAATACGTTGTTTGTAATGTTGCATCCAATATCCAATAACAACAAGTAGTCATTTGTCTAAAATATGTATTCGTAACTCACCGACATTTGAACAAGTGTGTTTCTAAAAACATTATTTGTAACACTATCTACCCAAGTAGGGGCCCGAAAACGTAGACTAAGATATCGCAATGGCAGCTAAATTTTTTTTTATGTTTGTGATATTTAATAAAATCGTTTTTTTAAATTTATAAAATTAATTTGAAATTACCTCAATATCTTTGGAAAATGGTGCTAATAGTCGGATCGGAGATTTTACATTTGTCATGAAGGCAACTGGTGCCATTGCAAATATAGCTTTTATTTTAAAATTGTATTCAGGTCGTGATGAAAGTAAAGCAAATGCCATTGTTGTACCCATTGAGTGTCCGATATATATTAAATTACCTTGTCCAGTGGTTTCGTTTATAAGGTGATCATAGCCTAGAATTTGAAAAAATTGATATTTAGATTAAATTTTTTAGGGAATATCTATCTTACTCACCTTTGATTGAATAAATATAATCAATTTCAGCAGGAACATCTAGTACTGCCATTTCATGCCAACTGAAATTCCAAAATTTTGTATCTTCATTACTCAAATCTACATGTTTTCTGGAATATGTGTTTCCTCTTGCATTTCCTAGCCACACATCATAACCCATATCGGCTAATATAAACGCTAAAGAACGGTCAGGACCACTTAACAACCAATCAGCTGAACTAGATAATAATCCGTGTTGTAGAAAAACTGTTTGACCATCACCACGTCGATTGGGCAAACATCCAACACGGCCACAAGGAATTCGATGCATCGTTAAAAGATATCCATCATCTGTTCGAACTGTATGCGTTTCTGCAGAATATCCATGCCTGATTGCAATCTCGGGCTGAAAGTTAATAAATTTTATTATGGAGTTGTTTCGTTTTTTTAAGGTCCTTTTCTCTCACTGTTGTTAAATCTGTATCAGGATTATATATTTCTGGCTCTTCTTTTGAAGTGCTTGTAAACCACGTTAGTGGATTAAAAAATTCTATTGAGTTTGATTGTGCTGTTTTCTTAATCGGACTCTTGGTACTACTGCTACTACTAGTTCTTGGTGTTGTACTAAATATATCTTCATCGAATCTTCCTTCTCTACTGTCTGCGTTTAACGTTGATGACAGAATTTGTGAAAATAAATTATCAAACAATTGTTGATGACTTATTTGAGTTAAAAACATTAAAACTAAGATTGATGATAACTTTATGTTTTGACCCATATTAGTTTTAATAGTTCTTAAAAACATAATAAAACAAAAGATATTAATATTGACACTTGGATAACTTGATGTTAGATTAATAATAAGAAAATATGTTTTACGAGTTCATCGACATTAAAAAATGGGTGGTTTTGTTAAAATAGCTAAAGATTCTACATGTTACAAAAACTATCAAACGATCTTCATTACATTTTATTTAGTTTTGCATTTTTGATTGATTAGGTTATATGTTTATTAAATACACAAAAAACAAATGAGTACAAGTTTTGTGTAGGAAAATCAGTTGTGTCCCAACGGAACCACTTTTACGTGTTGTGTATTGTTTAGACCGGCTTGTTAACTAACGAGCAACACCTTTCTTGAACAAAAAACTAACAAATCGACATCTATTTTAGTGAAAGAACAAATTATGATAGAATCAGTTCCAGATGTTGAAAAAACCAAGGTTTACAAATAAAAATTTGATAAGGAAAAAATTGGCAGATCAAATGTTATCTGAAGCTTCTGTTTTTCACTACATACGCAATAATGTATTTCGTAGAAAATTTGAGCTGCAAAAATAAAAATAAAAGATTATAAATATTAACAAGCTTAGAATTAATTAATTTAATTGACGACAGATAAACGATAGTTTTTTTTAAGTACTAAAAATTTGCTAAGATTATCAATGGGGTAAAGTTCAAATAGAACAATAAATGATTTATTAAATAATTATTAAATGAATCTATCTATAAATGTTAATATGCAATAATGATTCTTGGATTTCAAATAATTTTGATTTACAAGGTTTACAATCGGTGGCGTGTATTCCCTGCTTAAACTATCCTATTGAAAAACAAAGTTTAATGGGAAAATTGCATCGGAAATTTCCTATAAAATCCTATTAAATAATTTTTTTTCCTTTTGAAATCGATTGAATCCTATTCAATTGTCCTATAGAAATACATTGAATCCTTTTAAAACCTTTTTATAGGATTATAAATTATTCAATGGGATTGAATTTTCTGCGACCGTCAAAGTTTTTATTAAATAATAAAGAATCCTACTTGACTTTATAATAGGAATAAACACATTTTAAAAGGAGTTTTGTAGTCTTAGAATTTCATATGGAATCCTTTTTGATTCTTAATGGAATTGACTATGTTTTAATGGGAATTTCTAAAACCTTCAAATTTCCTAATAAATAATAATCAATTAAAATAAAATAAACATATACAACCTTAATCACTATTATTATACTTTTCAGCCGAGAAGCGATAGCTAAAACACATAAAACGATTTTAACTATATATTTCTAAATCGGATAATGCTCTAGTGAATTTTAGTTTTTAGTCTTCCCATAAAACTATATAGAATCCTATTGAAAAATTTCCTTTAAAACTATAAAGAATCCTATTAAGGAATCTTGTCGTAAGAAAAATATTGTCTAAGTTTTATTTTCCTTTTCAATTACGTTCATTCCTATAAAAGTATTTCAATAGAAAAAAATCTGATATTTAAAGGATTATGAGCTTAATTCCATTTTCCTATTGAGTCTTTCCTATCCAAAATTTTTATGAAGTAAAGAATTTCTCGGTTGATCCCATTCAAATCGTCCTTTTCCTATCCAATTTTCATCAATATTCTATAGGATTGTACCTTTTTTAATGGGACAGTTTAAGCAGGGTTGTTTTTATATAATACACCCATCCCTCGCCTTACGTAGTCCCGCTATACGGTTTAAATTTATTAGTTGAGACTTATATTTTGGAGTGTTGTGGTTTATTGAAAATTTTCAAGAAATTCTTGAAAAATACTTTTTGCTCCGACTGGAGATTGTGAGTTTTCTGAGTTTTTGTTTGTCTGTCCAGCCAATCGCCTTTCCACGCCATTTCTAGATATACTACTTCAAGGGGCGCACACAAGGGAGGGGTTTTCGGGTCCGAATTCCCCCCTACCGATTATTTTACAGGAATTTTTTTATTTAAAGTTTGGAATTGTTTAGTGTAACCATAATATATTAAAGATTAACATCTCTGAATATCAGAACATACGACGCTAAGTACAGAACTAAGGTTTGTGAGAACTGATAAACTTTTTTGAGGATTTTTTAACGCTTATTTTAAAGTTTCGAGAATAAAAATTGTCAGGGAGGACCGACGCCGGCAAGGCCTTTCAGAGATGCCAGACTCCGTGAAAAAAATCACTTTGAAAAGCGACAGTTCTACATCTTGCTACTCGAACAGTAAAAAGATGGTCTGCTATTGATGCTCTAGTGCAGGGGTGCTCAACCTTTTCGACCCAAAGAGCTACTTTTTTCCCTCAAACGAATGGCGATCGACCAAATGAGAATAATAGGCGTGCTAGTAAAATGTATAGTAATTACAAGAATAAAAAAATGGTTTTCATTGAAAAAATCATTTCTTTATTTAATGAGATGATTGACATTGAATATCATCAGCTATTTTTGAGTATTCGGGTTCATAATTACGTACAGCTAAACGTTAGCAATCATCAAGATGATTTTTAGTCAAACGTGGACAGTATTTAGATTTTGCATAATTCATTTGAGAGAATAATGATACACATGAAAATGTTGACCCAAAACATGAATGCATTCTAAGGTAGACATCTTTTAAAAGTGGATATTTTTCAATGAAAATATTGTTCCATGTAACAAATTTATCACGCGATTTCAAGCCAATGTCGCTTTGTAATTCAATTAATGGCATTTTTAAGCTACCTACATCTATACTAAATGTTTTTCCGATTAGTATCCATATCCATATTTTCTATATTTATTGTAGGAAATGGTGAAGTTAAAAATTAAGTAATTGGAATCTACAAATTGTTGTTTAAATTGCAAGAAAATGCTTTCCAAAATATTACTAAATTGTTGGTAATCATACATTTCCATATTTGACTTCATTTCGTCTGTTGAATTCGAAAAATGAAATTTAATCTTCCAATACCTAGTATTTTTCAACTGTTCTTATTAGTCGAGAAAACTATTCAGAAAACCTTTACATTTACCTAAATGATTCCTTTCAATAACTACAGCTGAAACAACCTAATATTTGCCAACCCAGATATTCTTATTGATCCACAATACTTCTATAATTAGCGATATCTAGCATGCAATAACCTGACATATTCCAAATGTTTCTATTGTTTGGAAATAGCTGAATCTGGATTCACTAAGAAATATGCTCTTCAATTGAGGGCCTTGCAGCGAAAGGAGGCCACATTCAAATTTTAGACGTTGCTCTTTGTTTCTAGTCAAAAGTGTTTCCCATTATATGTTTTTTTAAAAATTAGGTAGCAAAATGTATGAAAATCATTCTTTTAACTTACTTGAAGATATTTTTGACACACTTATAATTTAATGATCAGGTTCCTGCATAGTTTTTTGTAAAATGAGTGCTATCGTGTTTGTCAAAATCTAAATTTGCATGGATGGCCATTGATAAATTGTATCCGTAATATAAAGTATATAAAAATGCAGGAACAAATAAACTGTTATTTCATAAAATGTTTCTACATTGAATTAAGTTTTATTCGAAACCGTGCTTGATGGAAAAATAAAAAGTTAAAACACTTATATTGCATCAAGAATATAATTTTTATACGAATATAACTTAACAACTGATCAAACTAGACTATTTTTCTAACTTTAAAATAACAAATTTTAAAATTTCTGTTGACAGAATTCTATCAACAGAATTATGTAGACAGAATTTAAGTGAAAGAAATCTATGAAAAATTCTGTCGGAGGTTTAAATCAATCGACAGTATCGATTCTGACAACAGAAAAGATTCTTTCGATAGAAAAACAGCCTAGTAAATCCAGGCTTAAACTAAAACTAAATATACTAGATTTCAACAAAAATATTTATATGGAAAAAAAACTTCTCGTGATCGACTTAAATTTTCTTCGCGATCGACCAGTCGATCGCGATCGACGCGATGGACACCCCTGCTCCAGTGTAACGTATGAAGTTTGCAGGCTCAATCAAAATCGTTTTGATCCAGACATAAGCTCATTCGTCTATAATGTATTTGTAAAATACCGTCAAATCAGCGACATACAAGCAATTCAGCAAGTAAGATTTGAATTGCCAATCAATTTATCAGTTCTCTGCTGTGTAGAATCAAGACACTTCAAACTAATTATGTATGCTGCATTCCCTATGTGAGAACAATATTCCATGAAGGGACGATTAAATAACTTATATATTAAAAGAAAGTATTTGCTATTAAAATCCTTACGACAACGACGTAAAAATATTAAATGAAACAATGTTCTTAGCCACTAGCCTTAGAATTCCCTTAGAATTCCACTTCATATTATTTTCAACCTCAACTACTAGAAGTCTAACAGATTTTTTCTCTTGAAGATAGTTTTTCTTCAAGAATCAAACTAATGAAAACGGATTAAGCGTTGATAACCAAGAAAAACAGCAGATTTTAGTTTTGCTCGTGTTGAATTGAACATTGTTAGCAATTAGAGTATAATATGACCGTAATTATTATTTTTTTGTTTTGTTTTTTATCCGTAAGGAAACTACCTAGGCTTATCGGTCTGATATAATGAAATTTAGTAAAAAATCATTAAAATATTTATTTGTTTGTTTTATTATGTTGAATAAACAAAATTTTGTTTTGTTGTGACGTTTCGGAATATATCATTCCAGTGGCGAAGCGTGCTTCTGAAACTAGGGTAGACATATTCAAAAGTTTTATTAATTTGCCAGTAGAAACTAATTATAGTACATTAAGATGAGAGTACAGAAAGCTAAGGTTTTTGGACGTATGTGGAGTTTGTGAGTCGAAGCGCCAACCGAGATTTGCACCCACATTTAAAATGACTTACGTCCGTGCATCATATACTATATTTTTTATTCGCGGCAAGCAAAATATTTAAAAAAAGATTGTTCAATCTAAATCAAAATTAAAAATTTTAAAAATTTTGAAATAAAAATATTTTGTACAAAAGATAAAGGATATTTTGTACAAAAGATAAAGGATTAACAAAAACATTGTTTTAAGTTTTAGGGAGCGATGAATATTAAACATAAAATTCTTTGTAAAAGTATAAATAAATTTTTTCAAAATTCTAAAAATATTCCAAAAATTATAACAAAATCCAAAATCTAAACTTTTTCAACATTCCAAAAATTTTCTAAAAATTATTACAAAATCAAAAATTGAAAGTATTTTCAAATTCCAAAATTAATGCAAGAACTATAACAAAATCAAAAATTCAATCTTTTCCCAAAATGCCAAAAATATTGCAAAAATTATAACATAATCAAAGATTGAAACTTTTTTCAAAATTCTAAAAATATTCCAAAAATTAATCCAGAATCAAAGATTCAAATTTATTTTCCAACTCTTTTCCTGTTATTCAGAAGTCGTAGAATCGAATTCACAATCACACAATCACACAAAAAATTGCTCAAGAAACATCTAACTAATAATTACAATTTTTGTCAAAAATATTTCCCATAATATGTTTCTCAAAAAATTTGGAAACAAAATATATAAACAGAAATAGACATAAACAAAACTGTCTATCCAAGAAGGAACAAAAGTTGAAAATTTGTTGTTGTTGCTATTGCTTATTTTGGTAGTCATAATTTGAAACGTCTACTGATGTTTCTCAACAAATTTGGAAACAAAAATAGACAGAAACAAAACTGTCTATCCAAGAAGGAACAAAAGTTGAAAATTTGTTGTTGTTGCTATTGCTTATTTTGGTAGTCATAATTTGAAACGTCTACTGATGTTTCTCAACAAATTTGGAAACAAAAATAGACAGAAACAAAACTGTCTATCCAAGAAGGAACAAAAGTTGAAAATTTGTTGTTGTTGCTATTGCTTATTTTGGTAGTCATAATTTGAAATGTCTACTGCAGTGAGAAAAACATTTTTGTTTGTTTGTACATGAAACTGGGAAACGTTTGTATTAAAGGTAGTCATAGGTAGTCAGTAGCGGATTTAGGTTTGAGGACGCCCTAGGCCCGAGACAATATGGCGCCCCTTTTCTTTTGTAACAGTATATATATATATATATATATATATATATATATATATATATATATATATATATATATATATATATATATATATATATATATACCCTACCCTATACCCTACTACACATTTACTTTCTCTTTGGTTGAAATATGGAGGATATACAATATGTAAATAAACACAGATTCTTTTTTAAAAAAATTGGAAGCAATTATGGTTTAGATATTCAGTATGATTTTAAAATGCTACCTAAAAACAAATTAACTTTGGCAAAGGCTTTATATAAGAAATATTTTCTCCTCCGTTGTAGGAAAGAACGTATTTTCCCTGAACATTGTCGTATTAAAAACAAATACAATATTAATTTACAAGTTTTTATGAAGCTTGAACAACGATTTATGAAAGCTTTGATAAGCCAAGAAATTATTGAAAATTTTCAATTTATTAGATATTTAGAAATTGAAATATCCAATTTATCTCAACGGATATGCAATTCACCTTTACCTGAATGGATCATCAATAATTTTTTTCACAAATGTGAAATGTCGTTTACTATAATGTTTAATAAAATAAAACTTACTCATATTCAGAAAATAATGAAATTATCAAATCGGTCTTCTTCAATGGTTCATATGCCTATAATTAATCAAATTAATGCTACTATGGATTCTTCTCTTATACCTGTTTTTAGTGATGACAACAATATTAACCAAGATAATAATTTAACCGAGTTAGATGATATAAGAGAAAAATGGTTACTAAATTTTACTGATACAGATATTCCGAATAATGTTAAAAATATTTTAAGTTATGGAGAAAAATTTTGTCCACCTATTATTGCTGGTGTGGAAAGTGTGTTATACCAAATGAATGAAAGTGATTATGAATCCCAAGCTCAAATTCGTAACCGTTTAGTCAATATTTTAACAAACTTTAAAAATAAGTGCAACCACAAAAAACTCCTTAGTGTAGATGATACTCAAATTTTGAGAGATATTAACGAATCAAAGAAATTTTTAAAAGATCATCCAAATATTTTAGTGACGAGAGCTGATAAGGGTAATGTTACTGTTTTGCTAAAAAATAATGAATATTTTGAAAAAATGAAAAACCTATTAGATGATGTTAATACATACAAATTGATTGATAAAATTGCTAAGCCAAAGTTAGAAAAGGATATGAATGATATGATTATGGTTTGGGAAAAAGAAAATAGGGTAACTAAGAACCTAGGTAAAAAATTAAGATGTTAATAGTGGTAATAGTGTGAATGCAAGAATGTATGGGTTAATTAAAGTGCATAAAATTAATCGTCCAATTCGGCCTATTGTTAATTGCTTGGGTACTGTTACTTATTCATTATCAAAATTTTTATCTGATGCGTTAAATAAAATAGTCGGAAGTTGATGTTATTCCGTTTTATAAAAAATGCAGAAGATTTTAAAGAAAAAATTCAAAACATCATTTTACCGCCAGGATATTCACTAATTTCTTTGGATGTGGTTTCTTTGTTTACTAATATTAGTAAGGAAGCTGTGATTGCTATTGTGAGTAAAAAGTGGATGACTATCAAAAAAAAAATAATTTAAAGTTAAATAAAGCTCACTTTTTTCAAGCTTTATTTATGGTCTTGGATAATTGTGAATTTTTGTATGATGGAGAATGTTATAAACAAATTTTTGGATGTCCTATGGGATCGCCGATTAGTCCTGCTGCTGCTAATTTAGTAATGGAATCTGTGGAATTTGTCATCTTAAGCAAGTGTGATATTAAACCTCCTTTCTTTTCTCGCTATGTTGATGACATTTTACGGCAGTTCCTACTGATAAAATGAGTGATTTCCTTAAGAGTTTTAATGAATATGATCAGCATATTAAGTTCACAATGGACGTTGAATTTGAAAATAAGTTACCGTTTTTAGATTTGATTGTTATTCATAACGAAGATGGCTCACTTAGTACGGATTGGTATCATAAAGAAACTTGGTCGGGGAGATACTTAAATTTTTTTTAATGGTTACCACAAAACTATAAAAAAAATACTGTTTTTCTTTTGGCTAAAAAAATTATACGTTTGTCAGATAAGAAATTTCATCAAAAAAATTTTAAATTATTAACTGAAACATTATTTTTTAATGGTTATCCATTAAATATGATAAAGCATGGTATAAAAAATGCATTATTTAAACACACATCTCTAGCACAAAATAAACAAGTTTCCACTAATGTTTCTAATGATGAAGAAGTAATTATGAAGAATGTTGTATCTATTCCGTATGTTAAAGATGTATTTGAACAAATTAGAAATTTATTAAAATATTACGATATAAATACTGTTGGTAAGCCATCATCAAGTTTAAACAAACAAATTTTTTTAAAACTTCAAGACAAAATTCCAAAATCTTCTTTTAATAATGTTATTTATCAAACAAATTGTATTTGTCCGGCAACGTATATACTGGTCGCACTAATCAATGTTTAGAAAAAAGAATTTACCAACATGTTAAAGATTCGAAAGGAAGTAAAGAAGATAGTAGTGCTTTATCAATTCATCTTAAAGCTGCAAACCATTCTATTTCTTTGGATGATGTAAAAATATTAGAGAAGGAATCAAATTTTGGAAAACTGAATATTCTCGAAATGCTGCATATCAAACAGAGCAAAAATTCTATTAATAAATAAAAGGATTCATTTTATATTCAAAATTATTACAACTCAATTTTGAATATTGATATTTAGAATTTTTTTTTGATTTTTGATTATTTTGTCAATGTTTTTATTTCAAAGTTTTTTTTCTTGTCAAAGTTAATAATTTTTGATTTGAATTAGTTGTCAATTTGTTGTTTTACTTTTTTCTTTTAATAATTAAGAATTTGATTTTTTTTTCCTGAAGATGATACGGATGATGATTTGTTAAGAAATTATACTAAAAAATAGGCTAAAAACCAAATAAAAATTTAATTTTTTTAAAATAATAAAATATATATATATATATATATATATATATATATATATATATATATATATATATATATATATATATATATATATATATATATATATATATATATATATATATATATATATATATATATATATTATATATATATGTATATATATATATATATATATATATATATATATATATATATATATATATATATATATATATATATAAACATATATATACATATATGTGTGTGTGTATAAAATAATGAAAATAATAACAATAATAATAATAAATCTAATTCAGGTATAAACATTTATTTTTTTAACATTAGCGCCCCTCAAAATTTGCCGCCCTAGGCCCGGGCCTCACGGGCCTAGGCCTAAATCCGCTACTGTAGGTAGTCATAATTTGAGTTGGTAGTCATAATTTGAAACGTCTACTGATGTTTCTCAGCAAATTTGGAAACAAAAAAATTAATGAGAGACAATATGGATTTCGAAAAGGAAGAGCGACGGGAGATTTGCTGTCTTTTGTCACTCATATCTGGAATAAGTCGCTTGAAAACTTTGGAGAAACATTCGGTGTTGCTCTTGATATTTCCAAGGCATTTGACAAAGTTTGGCATAACAACCTTATATGTAAATTGAGATCCTATGGTTTAGACGAGCAGCTTATATCTTGGACACAGAGCTTTATATCTGATCGAAAATTTCGGGTCAATGTTGACGGTGTATCATCGAATACTTTTTCAACTAATGCAGGAGTTCCTCAGGGTTCCGCTTTGTCACCAACTCTTTTTCTTATCTATATTAATGATTTGTTGGACTCAACGGTTCATCCTATACATAGTTTTGCTGATGATAGCACGCTTCATGCGTCTCATGAAGCACCTAAACTATATACACCCTTAGCGCTTAGTGAGTGTAGGTCAAAATTGATAGATTCCCTTAACACTGATCTTAAAACAATTATGGATTGGGGTATTGCTAACAGTGTTGAATTCAATACAAGCAAAACACAGGTTTGTCATTTTTCTAGGTTAACGACACCCAATCCTTTTCCATTAACGTTTGGCCCCAAAAATCTTTTAGAGAATGAGTCTGTCAGACTTCTAGGAGTTGAGATTGAAAATAATATGAAGTGGAATTCTCATATTTTTAATCTGGCTAAGAATGCTGTTCAAAAGTTAGGATTTTTGGGGCGATGTCGTAAGTTTTTCGATAGCGAACAACTTCTTTTAGTTTATAAATCTTTTATACGTCCCTGCATGGAATACTGTTCTCACATATGGGGTGGGGCTTACTTGAGTAGTCTCAACTGCCTTGATTCTGTACAGCGTAGAGCTATTAAACTCATTGGTAACCCAAGTCTTACTAACGGTCTTGATTCCTTGCAGCACAGAAGAAATGTTGCTGATTTGACTATATTTTATAAATATGTTATGGATGAACGAGCTTCTGAAGAGATCAAATCGATTTTACCTAAATCATCAAACCTTTCGCGTCACACCAGAGCAAACGTAGCAGCGCATCCCTTTACCGTTCAAATAATTAGGTGTAGAACTGTAGCCTTCCAACGTGACTTTTTCAACAGAGTATCTCATCTTTGGAATGCCTTACCTTCCTGGGTTTTCCCTGATGAATTTAATCCTCAAGGGTTTAAAGTTAACGTTCATAAATTTCTCAGAGAATCTTAATTTGCATTCCATTCTTATCCCTAGTTGGCATGGTATCTTCGGATATTCAGAGACGTTAATTTATAATTTATTATAATTAACACTAAACATGCCTAACTTTGAATAAAAAAAAAAAAAAAAAAAAAAGACAGAAACAAAACTGTCTATCCAAGAAGGAACAAAAGTTGAAAATTTGTTGTTGTTGCTATTGCTTATTTTGGTAGTCATAATTTGAAATGTCTACTGCAGTGAGAAAAACATTTTTGTTTGTTTGTACATGAAACTGGGAAACGTTTGTATTAAAGTTTCGGGAACATAGCTGAATTGTTTTTGTTCTAATTATTGTATTAAAACTTAATGATTTTCTTAGAACGTTTGACAAAATAGTATTAAGTCGACATTATGCGAACAATATGAAAATAAAGTTTCATATTTATATTACGTTTGGGTAGACACTGTCTAGTGTGTCTATACCGACGCTTCGCCACTGTATCATTCCTTCTTCCTGACTTAACATAGAACAAAATCTTTTATAAAACATAACTTTAAAACAACGGCGTCTAAGAAGAAGAATTAAATCACCATTTTTAACTTAATATACTATTACTTACATAACATAATACATCAAGAGTCAAAATACCAATAGTGATTTAATTGTTCATTAGTTATTTTTGACGACTTAAGAAGCTCATAATACTAAAATTAATGTTCTTCTCAAATATTTTAGCAACAACCGACAAGATTAATATGGGTTTTGTAATTTGTTGGATCCGTTTTGGGTACCTTTTTGGAACTGGCTGTAGTGTTTGTAGAGTAGTGTCTTTTTTGACAATAGTCTAATTGCGGCTTAAGGAACAAAAATTCAAATTGAATTTCATATTTAAATTCTTCATTTATATTTTCACTTTACTTGAATGTAGATCAGTTTCAATAAGTTAATTGTTTACATTACACTTCAAAACCGTGTGAATTTTCAAAACAAATGAGATTGAATTGATTGTTAGGTATTGACAACGGTATTGACAATTAATTGAATCTCATTTGTTTCTAAAATTCACACGTTTTAAAGTTTAATTATGTCAATTTATTCATTAATCACCTATTGCACTATCTACACTCTACAGTTTGAACATAATTAAATAATTACAATTTTTAATTAAAAATTAACACAAATTAGAATTTTCTCTTTTTAACTTTAAAGTCACGAGGGAATAATTGTTTTTTTGTATTTGTTGATTTGAATAACTATTAAAATTAAATAGTATAAACGCGAATTAGAGTTAATTTTATAAAAAATAATTAGGTAGAGCTATATAAATAAATTCTTTCTTAATTTATTTTTTTATCATTGCTGTTACTGTTCACGTTTAGTGTAGGTATATTAGGAGTCGTAAGCATAGTACTATATATTGTGACACTCAAATATTATACAAAAACAAATTGCTAAACAGATTTATAAAATAGGTTGTTATAACTTATAAGTGAAATTAAGAAGAAGAAAATTTTTAATTTATTTTAGTTATATTTATAGAATATTGATCATTAAATTGAATTAAATCATTAAATCATACCAAAAAAACTTGTTTTCTTGATTAGTCTGCTAAAACGATTAAAATTACATTGAACATAACTATATAACCTTCATTGAATTTTTTTTGTCAACTAAGTCATTGTAATATTTATTATAACAAATAGTAATTAAAGCATAAAATATTATCTGAAATCTGATTAACTACCCCTATAATTTAATCATCTATATATTTGAAAATATTATCGTGAGATCGTATCATGATATCATGAAGAAACAAATTAAACATTTTATTTGTCTCTTCAAATTATTTAAAGCTATAAAATTACATAGAAATAAATAACGCTTATGCAGTCAAGCAATAAGATGTGTTGAGAGTATAGACTATAGTGTGTATCCATTAAGAACCTTATAATTCAAGACAATTGTTATTATAGTTATTAAGAGATCAATTTTACTAAGAGTAATCAAAAAGTTGGGTCACGGAACTGGTTCTTCTCGTACAGATACCAAATCAATATCAATGTTTCATTTAAACTGTTCCACGAACGAAATCTAACTGTTTTTCAATAAAAATGTTTTCCAAAAACTGATCACTGTTCAAGCGAATATAAAAAACAAATACTAATCGAATCGTGATAAAAATGTGATTTAATTTTTTATTTTGATTGGTGACAGCGGTTGAATTGAGGGAAAAAGAACTATAGGCATAGTTAAAAGGAAACATAAATTAAACAAATTTATAACCGCAAAGAAAACAGGAACCGGTAGATCAATCATTTTGATAAAACTTCAACTTAAAACGACTTTTAAAACCCACGTATGAATGACGTTATCGACATACTGGCTTTTAAACCAACATTTTTATATTTTAACGATAATTTATATCCTCTCAACGATAACGTGTATAGGAATATAGGATATTATCTTAACGGTATTTATTTTGTTTATTTTGAATAAAATTATATTAAAAATTGAACACATAAAAATAGTTACAATAATCTTACTTTTGTTTGCAGGTAAAGTACGTTTTGCGTGCCGGGTTTGTGTAGACATATGTACTCCAGTCAGTCACATTAATTAATTAATATTATAATAAAATATCATATATTAAAGTCTCTATTGCACAATACTTTTTTATTAAAAGGAAAATGTTAACAAAAAAATCCCCTGCAAATATTGATGCAGCTGCACTTTTATTTTTTGTTAACGTAATCAATACAATTCACTGATTTCAAACAAATATTTTGTGTTTGCAATTGTCTTATGTTATAAATGTATTGTCATCGGTCTGATTTTTTAAAGATAAAAATTTAAGTTTTTTTGCTCAGATTTAGGTCAGTTAGTATAAGATCAACAATTTATTTTCCTCTTCATTTTTATTTTCATTCTTTGTTTTGAAACCACTTTCATTGCTCCAACGGAATAACACAGTTCAGGCATCCCACGCAACGTTTACAACAAAAATAACAAAATCCAGAATTTGTTTCTTTAAATGTATTTCTCTACTCTAGTGATTATGATAATTGATAGTATGTAGTGTTTTGACTTACAATGATTTTTTTTTAAATATATTTTCACAAAATTATTCAAATTTCCTAAAGTTATGTGTTGTTTTATAAAAGTAATAAATAACCAAAAATATTTTTAAAAAAATGCAGATCGTTGTTAATTAATGCATTTTTTTTCTAAAACTAAGAGACAAATATCCAACAATAAACTCACTGAACATATATATTCTTAAAATAAATTAACACTAATATTTACTTTTTTAACAATCAATACGGATTTTTCTTTAAAACTTTTTTAACTATCACTATATTTTAACAACGAAGAATTAACTTTCTAATTTTCAACTGTTCACTGTATGAGAGATTGTACGATACTAGTGTATCTACTTTACTTTAAATCTTAAAGAAACAAATAAATAAAAAATTCTTCGTTATTTCCGTCGTTATATTTTCAAACAGCTGAAATAAGTTTTTTCTCGAATTCTTCGCTTTGAAGTTTTCGTTATATGTAATTGAGTGGAATTTTTTTTTCTAATAACGAATCATATATTGTTTGATTTGTAGGAGAAAAGTAGATGATAGTGACAGATGAGTGAAAGAATATATGTTTTGGGAAACATTTATTATGTGCATTGCGATAACTTGCTAAAGTGGCTTAGATGCCTGATTAAATAAAATAATAAATTTTTTGAGTTACTTCGAAAGGCTTCATCCAAACCTGCTCTTAATCGTGAGATTTAGAAAACACTTTGTGAAGGTGGTTTATGCGTTGTTGCTTTTTATTGCTCCGTGTTAGATAGAAAGTCTGTATGTAGGTATAGTAGAATTTTTTTGCCAGCGAATTTCTGACAGCTACGACGCAGCAAGAGATAAAAGATGAGACAAAAAGTAAAACAGAGATGTATTATTTATTTTGGGATAAATTTGTTTTCAAAACAATTATATTAGTTAAATTTCTACTTCTAGTTCGTACCATTTGTTTGTTGTGATATTTGTTTCCATAGGCGTCGTTATTTTTATTATAATTATTTTTAATTATCAAAATTTTGTTATATTTTCTACAAAATCATTAATATTTCTACTAGTTTTTGGGTTTCTATTATAATTGGTTGAATTTCAATAGTAATTTATAAATTTTATACTTTTTTTTTGTCCATTTCAATGGGACCCCAATAGTTTTTCTTAATATTTTAATCGAGACACTGAATGTGCAAACAATATGCGCATGTGCATGCGCATGTGCAAACAATATGCGCATAACAAACAAAGTTTGTGTTCGCTGGCAAAAAAATTCTACTATAGTCTTGAAGTGTAATAAAAAATAGTATATGCTGCACGGACATAAGCCATTTTGGACTTAATGTGGGTGCAAATCTCGGCTGGTGCCTCTAATCGCAAACTCCACATACGTCCAAAAACCTAAGCTCTACATCCTTGCATCATAATGTACTATTTTTCAATTAAAACATTCAATTATGCATTTATTAAAAGTTTTGTGATTTATTTAATTTAATTAAAGTTAATAGATGTTTATGATTTCAATTGCAAGGTACTGTACTGACAACAAATATTTTTTATTATTTAATGACAAAATAAAATAAACATTGAACCTCAATTTAATAAATTGATAACACTGTGCTCTATAATTTCTGACTGCAATCAAATTCATATGTAAAATGCATGGTAGCGACTGCAACGTATTTCGGTTGTGTCTCTCAAAATTCAGATTTCTTGCCTTCTTTGCATTTGGCCATTTTTTTTGTTGAGAATTAGCCTTCCAAAAATTGCAGATGTTTCAGTTTCGCCATCAAAATTAACCACATTTTGTTTAATAAACAATCGAGCATCATCAATTGTCTATCTAAAAGAACAACCCGACTAGAAATTAGATCAGTATAGGGTCCGATCCGGATCAGGATTGCCTGAAGACTGATTAGGGATGAATCAGGCCTCCTGATCCGGACATTATTAAAAATCGTCACGCCATATATGATCCGTACAGGATCCGTTTAAATGATCCATGCCGGATCCATTTCAAAGATCCATTCCGGATCCATCTTAAAGATCCATTCAACAGTTTCATGTCCGGTCTGGTCAAGAGATCCATACCAGATCCGTTCAAAGGTTTAGAATTAATTTTGTTCTTAAATATTAATTTGACATTAAATAAATGAAAAAAATATTACCATTTTTCCTTAATTTTATTCATAATTTCAAGTACACATCAAATGCTTATATATTTAAACAGTAAGTTTGTTAATCATTTCTTATTTTTATTTTATTTAGTCCAAGTTTTGGCATTATTGATAATTTTTCCAATGGTATATAATAACTAACTATATAACTGAAAACATGAAGTGGGGGTCATAGATGCGTATCAAGATTTTTATGTATTTATTATCCTTAACGCACATTTTTTATAGCTTTTGGGATTTTGCCTGGGATATCTTTATTGTCTTTTCTTCAGGTATTTTATTAAGTCCAAACATCTTTAGACCAGTGATGGGCGAACTTTTCAAAGTTATTAAAAATTCGTGAAGAATGAGAAAATTTTTTGCACAAAAAAATTTTAAGTTAAGTAAATGTACCATTATGACGTCGATAATATAATCAAAATAATAATTCAGTTATACCATTAATAACGAATTTATTGTTAAATGAGCAATATTATATACAGAATGGATCAGGTAAAAAACTAAATTTTGTATTATTATCCAGTTCAGGACATCGGATAAGATGAGTTTTTTCGATCAGAAACTGATCGTATGTCTGGATCAACGGATAAAGTGCTGCACGCTGATCAGTAACTGATCAGATAGCCGGATCAAGGGAAACGGTACTGTACGCTGATCAGGAACTGATCAGATGGCCGGATCAAGGGAAACGGTACTTTACGCTGATCAGGAACTGATCAGATGGCCGTATTACGGAAAATCTGTTCCGGATCTGATCATAATCCGGGTTCCCTGAACTAATTTCCAGTCGGGAATATCCAAAAGATAGGAAAGAACAAATATTAGTTTAACAAGAGATTGACTTTAGTGGCAAGGAATAATTTCTAACAGTTTATGAAAACGTTGTGGCTGCAATGAAACAGACTACACAGAATACAAAATAAAATAAATTTTATCAAACACATTGGTGGCCGCTTGTGAGCAAGCGGTAGAAAATCGCGGTAGAAGATATTTAGGATATTTTATATATTTTCCGAGATCCTGGTATTTAAATTTTCAAAATCCCGTAGTCCCAGGATTGAAAAATTCCAACGGGATTGCAATCCCTAGCCATAAATGTAGTTTTGTTTTTTAGTTGATTTTTTTTTATTCTTTTAAAATTTCCACTTAACACTGAAAATAACAAAACAAACAATCGCAAACATATTTTACACGCCCAGTATTTAGTTTATCTAGTCGGCTAAACTTGATGAGAAATGAGATACTTTTATGAAGTTGTAATTTTCAAATTGATTCGGAACTAAATAAAAAATGGGTGCCAGATGTAGTATATGTGTATTTAGTAGTATTTGTTGTATTTTTTCAAGGGATAGTTCCAAATGATATATTCGACAAAAAAAAACAAGTTGCACAAATTAAACAGCACCTAAAGGAACATATGGGCGGACTGGTACTGCTGAATATGCCAACAATCATCAAACATGCAATTCCAGGCAATCTCTCACCCGTTCCTCTCTGTCAAAAAAGTAATTTCCCAACAATAAGGCTCGCTGAAGAATATGGATGACCGAGGCTAGTTATGTGGATTAAGCCATGGTCCTAAAATATATGATAAACGCCACTCTATCCAAAAATATAATCTTAAGACTTCAATTGAAAAAAGGGAAGGGAAAACATGACAAAGTCTTGTACGAAATACAGGAAGAGAACAAAGTCTGCCGATAACTAGGAAAAGCGAAGCCGCTTTATTGTTTAATTCAGAACATCTTTACACTTCAGAACATCTCCATACTGTAACGATGCTAAACTAACAGATTAAAATTTTGGAAAATCCTATCAGCTCTTCTCCTGAAGCCTTATCTAATCCTTCCCTAGCTTCCAGTCGTTCTATATATGCAACATGTTGGGTGACACCAAGTGTCTCATGCACCACTAATTTAAAAATTCGGACACATAAATAAATAAATAAATAAATAAATAGGTTTTAGTGAAGCACTCCATGATTTGGTAACTTTAATGAAATTTAGCGCAATTGATACGGAAAGGATTTGTTTGAAATTGATCTGACATAGTTTCTTGACTAAAAGCCAGTGCTTTAATATACCAAAGACCAAATAGCCAGTACTTTAATACAAATAGCCAGTGCTTTAATTTGACTATAGAAAAAATTATTATGCTGAATAGACAAGTGGCGAACATTTGAATTAAAACTTTTTAAAATTTTTAAATACAGCATGCGGTTTTTCGTTTAAAAAACAAAAAAGTTTTTATTCTTTGGGTGTGTTTTTATTCTTTGGGTGTGTTTTTTTTCTCTATCGGAGAGATCGGAGCAATAAAATCTGTATCAGATATATCGTATAATTTTTTCCTCCGATAATTAACTGTCAGATATAAAATATATTCTCTGAGTTTTTTCCGCCAAAAAAAAAATTAAAAAAAATTTATTAAATAAATTTAAATTTTATTAAAAAAATTATAAAAATTTGTTTTTAATCAAAACTTTACCTACAATTTTTTAAATTTATACTTTAAACGATGACTTCCAGTCGATAAAAAAAAAATTCTGTAATATGTATCTGTAAAAGTTTTCAGAGAGAAAATATATGATCTGAGATATATCCGAGAATGAAAAAAAAAACGCGGAACAAATAGATTAGATATATCCGAGAATGCAAAAAAACACAGATAACTTTTTTGACGTTTAAAATATCTCTCCGACCTTCTCCGATATAGAAAAAAAACACACTCTTTGTAAGATTTTATTTTTTTCCGATTTGCTTTAAGTTGATTTTTCCTGATGTTAAAATAGATGTTTGTGCTACAAGTTTTGAAATGAAGATTTTTTCAGCACTGAACGTGTACTGAAAAAAATTCATTTCAAAACGAGTTGCACACAACGTTTTCTGCGCTTGAGTACCACAATAGACAAAAAATAAAAAAAAATTACAAAAAATCACTACAAAAAAACTACGCGAAGTATTGATCTATCAACAATGCCTTGACAATGTGCTAGCTGGATTATATGCAAGAAAAAAACGCCATTTGTTCTTGATTGTTCCCACACTACAAACATGTTTTCATTTCGCGTGTATTTTATGGAGAAACTGCAAAAAATGAGCTCAGGGGAGGATTCCGATTTAGAAGGAACAGCAGAAAGAGCTTTGCATGGTTTATTGCCGGCGCAGAGTGTATATAAATATAGAGAGAACATAACTTTAAAATTGTATGAAGAGAGACATAACAAATCGTGATCACTAATATGTCTTATTCCATTTCTCTTTTCGCCATTTGCATTTCTGTTTATTTACAACAACAAACAATTCTATTAAATTATAAATTAAAAACAATTACATAATTTAAAACGAAACAAAAAGTGAAATGTATTCTTTTTACTTGTGCTAATTTTTATAAAATGAATGAAAATAATTACGAGAGTATTTTACATTTATTGTGTTATTTCCAGTGATTTTATAATAGTGAATATTTTATTATTTTATAATCCCCACGTGCAAATATTTAAGTTATGCAAATATTTTGAAAGTATGTTATGAGAACTTGCTGGTGACCATCTTTTCATTATGAGCTAGTTTCTTTTTAATAGATAAAAGATCAAAAATTATATGTTTGGTTAGAATGATATCTTAAATCCGTCATTTTTTTCATTTCTTTTTATACAGTCACCGGGAGGGAGAAACTATTATCTTTTTGTGGCTGGTTTTTTTCTTATAGATTTAAAAGAAACTCGCAATAATTGTACAATTTTGAATCAAATGAAAAATTTACGCACGTCTTTGGGAAGACAAACCTGTTTCTCTCTGAGGGAAATAAAGAAAAACAAACAAACAAAAAAACGATTTGACATAAGAGCAGTCACGGTAAATATTAGTTATGGTGATCGGTTGATTGCCGGTAATACCCAAAGAAAAATACGAAAAAACGTATCGAGCGTTCAAACAATGGTGCAGTGAAAAAAAAATTTATGTAATTGACGAAAAGCAAGCAACTTACTTATTCCGATACCGAGATGAAACAATTCCAATCGTCAACTACATGGAGCATTTACTCAATGTTAAAATCCACGTTGAACGTGAAGGACAACATCGATATCTCAAAATTCAACAATTGCGAGCTCTTTTGAAGCGTAAAAATGACAATTATTTTGCGAAGAAATCAAGAATCTTCACCATTGAAGAAATCTACAAATTCCTGAAGGACGCTCCCGACGATGTTTATTTGGCTACGAAGGTAAAATTTGCTGATAATTTTTTTGTTTCATTTTCCTAAACTCACAATTTTAAGGTGGCCCTAATTGTAGGTGTCTATGGTGCTTGTCGACGAATCGAATTGTTAAATTTGAAAGTAAAGGATGTCGAATACATGGACAATGGCGTTAAAATTACCGTACTGAAAACGAAAACCAAAATCATTCGACAATTTGTCATCAACGAAGGAAGTGATCGGAACGTAAATTTGGTTGACATTTTACATATGTATTCAGGACTACGTCCTCATTGCGTTATCACCGACAGATTCTTTTTGGGTTTTCGTAAGGGCAAATGCATCAAACAGCCGATCGGCATTAACACGATTGGAGGCTATCCGAAAACAATTGCAATCTTCTTGAATCTTTCGTCACCGGGTGAGTACACTGGTCATTGCTTCCGTCGATCGTCTGCGTCCTTGTTGGCAGATTTGGGTATGAATTTAACTACAATTAAGCAACATGGTGGTTGGAAGTCTGATAAGGTTACAAAAAAATACATTCAACATTTGCTCAACAATAAACGTAAAATTGGGTTCGAAAATTGTTAGAGCTGAAAACGTTTCAACGACCTCATCAACCAGTACTCAATCCAGTGAATCAATCATTGAAAATGTTTCAGCCGGTACAACTGTTACAATAATTTCGAGTCAAACAAGCCGAACAAACTTGAAAGTGGTTGGAGAGCCTTTGCCACAACCACCGATTCCTGGAGGATATTCATTCAATAACTTGCATAATTGCTCTTTCTACTTTGGTCAAAAGTAATGTTTTCATTCATTTCTACTTTATTAATAAAAATGTTTACCAACACAAAAGCAGTGCGGAAATGAAAAAGCAGTGCAGAAATGAAAAATCAGTGCGGAAATAGCTCACTTTTCCGCATTCAAACGAGTTTCGATATATGTCGTATTGTGGTACTCGAGTGTAGAAAAAGATTTTGTGTAATCAATTTTTTTAAATTTTGTTTTTCACAGTTCTAAATTTTAAAATATGGGGGGGCTGAATTCATAAGCTCTGAGATATCAAGACTTCGGTCTGGGTTAAAGAGTTTAATATAGTTTTTGGCAAAATACTTTAATGAGGACATGGTTTTTAGTTTTGGGCAGCGATGTATTTCAAACATAACTTTTTGTTAAAGTTCTTGTATTTTTTATCTCTGTTTAGATATGTATTACAAAACTAACACGAAACATCAATACGTTGTCGGAAAATTATAACAGATCATAAATTAATATAATTTGGTGAAAAGATTATACAATCAGCAAACTATACAAAAACCTCTCCATTTAGCGTTTCGATATTTCAAAATCACAAATTCATATTTCTTTCAAAATTCCAAAAATATTGTAAAAATTGAATAAAATCAAAAATTCAAACTTTTTTCAAACAAAATCCTAAAAACATTTAAAAATTATTACAAAATCAAAGATTAAAACTTTTTTCAAAAATTCTAAAAATATTGCAAAAATTATAACAAAGTCAAAAATTGTAACTTTTTCCAAAATCATAAAAATTAGAATAAAATCAAAAATTTGAAATTTTTCAAAATTCTAAAACTATGCCGAAAATTCTTACAAAATCAAAAATTGAAACTTTTTTCAAAATTCTAAAAATATATATATAAAATTCAAATATGCTGTTTTTTTTCAAAATTCTAAAAATATTCCAAAAATTAAAACAAAATCAAAAATTTAAACTTTTTTAAATTCTAATAATATTCCAAAAATTCTTAAAAATTCAAAAACTCAAACTTTTTCCAAAATTCTAAAAATATTGCAAAAATTATAACAATATCAAAAATTGAATTTTTTTTCAAAATTATAATAAAATCAAAAATTTTAAATTTTTCAAAATTCTAAAAGTATGCCGAAGATTCTTAAAAAAATCAAAAATTGAAACTTTTTTCAAAATTCTAAAAATATATATAAAATTCAAATTTTTTTTTCAAAATTCTAAAAATATTCCAACAATTAGAATAAAATCAAATATTTAAACTTTTTCTAACTTCTAATAATATTCCAAAAATTTTTAAAAATTCAAAAATTCAAACTTTTTCCAAAACTCTAAAAATATTGCAAAAATAATCAAAACTTGAAACTTTTTAAAATTAGAATAAAATCAAATATTCAAACTTTTTCTAAATTCTAATAATATTCCAAAAATTTTTAAAAATTCAAAAATTCAAACTTTTTCCAAAACTCTAAAAATATTGCAAAAATAATCAAAAATTGAAACTTTTTAAAAAATTATCTTTTTAAGAAACTTTTAAGAAATTATTAATTATAAAAATCAAAAATTTAAAATTTTTCAAAATTCTAAAAATATTCCAAAAATTCTAACAAAATCAAGAAACCCTTCGAAACTTTTTCAAAATTCCAGAAATATTTCAAAAACTATAACAAATTCAAAAATTTACGTAAGCAAACAGCTTAATTTTTTTCCCCAAAAAATTATCTAAAAAAATAAATGAAATCATTTTTTTGACACACTTGACAATATTTTTTTGACAAACTGATGCAATAAAATTCTCAATAATATTAATTTCATGTTCATTATACATTTCATTTCATACAAATAACTAATTTTATTTTTTTCTAAAAAAGTAAATGAAAATCATTTTTTTGACACACTTGACATTATTTTTTTGACGAACTTATAATTCTCAATAATAATAATAAAATTTCATGTCGTACAAATAATTTATTTTATTTTTCCAAAAAAATGGGTATAAAAATAAATAAAAATCTGTCTTTTGACACACTTGACAACATTTTTTTGACAAACTTATAATGCCATAATTGTCAATAATAATAATAAAATTTCATTTCAAACAAATAATTAATTTTATTTTTTTTCAAAAAATTGGGAAAAAATAAATAAAAATTTTTCTTTTGACACACTTGACAACATTTTTTTGACAAACTTATAATGCCATAATTCTCAATAATAATAATAAATTTCATGTCATACAAATAATTAATTTTACTATTTTCCAAAAAATTGGTAAAAAAATAAATTAAAATCTTTCTTTTGACACACTTGACAACATTTTTGTGACAAACTTATACCGAATGCCATAATTCTCAATAATAATAATAAAATTTCATTTCAAACAAATAATTAATTTTTTTTTCCAAAAAATTGCGTAAAAAAAAAAAAAATTAAAAAAATAAATAAAACTTTTGACACACTTGACAAAATTTTTTTGACAAGCTTATAATGCAATAATCTAGTTTTTGATCTCACATACCAATCCCGACCATCCAGATTTCTCCACATTTTTTTTTTCCTACTCATCACTTAAACTGAACGTATTTTAAGCAAAAAATATGCATATTTCCTTGTTTTGACACACTTGGCGATTTTTTTGACAAACTTCTGTCCTTTCGGCTCTTACCATTGAGTGTGCCTATTTTTAGAATTAAAAATTTTTTAAATCCTTTCAGCGGTTTTCTAGATTTCGTCGGTTGTGACCAGTGGCGTCATTTCACCAAAATCTTGGGGGGGGCGAGATTTTAAATGACATAAAAAAATTTTTTTCGTAAAACATAACATACACGTTTTTATACACACATATATTTAAAAGCATTTAAATGCATCGACTTAGAAATAAAAATAAAATGCTTCTGAGCTACATTGGTTACTATGCTAGTCTTCTGGTGTTGTTTCATCGAAGCGAATGCCGCAAAGTTCTGCAAAATCCCTTCTTTTGTTAAAAATAATTTTAAATTTAGTATCATTTCTGCTTTGTTTAAGCATCAAGATAGTAGTTTTAATTAAAGAGCTTGTGCTAGAAATTATTATATCTTTGCTTTGTAACTTTTCAGAGAGTGAATTTGTAAACTACAGCAGATCGTGCAGCATAGAAAAAAAGGATGGTTTTTCTATACGATTTTTTAGATTCCGGGCATCCCGAGATTTAAAATTTATAAGTCACATAGTGCCAGGAAAAATAAAACACCACAGGATTGCAATCCCTACGTGACTCCTCTTATGTCGGATCGTTTTTTTGTTTGTTTGTTTTCCTTTATTTGTCTCAGAGAGAAAGAGTTATGTCTACCCTAAACTAACCAGAGCCAAATCGTTAAAATGTGGGACAAAATGCAAACATTCTTCAAATACTAACTAATTAGAATTTCTATTGCGAGAAAGTGGGACAGTAAAAACGTGCTAACTAGATTGTGCATAAATTTACTATTTAATGCTTTCCTTCACTATTTGTTTACTATTTAATTCTTCAAAAAATTCTTTTATTTTAATTGGACATTTTTCAACCGTTAGAAAATGTGCTTACAGTGGTTCGTCCATTTTCAAAATTCTTTCTAGTGCTGGCATTACCGCCAGCCAGCGAGTTTCACTGTATCCAATAAGTTGGTTATGTGCGACATTAGTTTTGCCGCAGAACTCCTTCAACATCTCCAGTAAAGACAGTAAAATATCCAAATTTTTTTAACCTGCCATTTAAATCAGCAGCATTTCTTATTGCATTATTTAGAATATGGGCTGCGAATCCAATACTCAATACACATTCTGGTTCAAATTCGAGTTTAGCTTGTTTTTAAATTTTCACCCCTTGACGTGACACCACTAAAATTGGTGTTCGTGTTATCAGCGCAAATTGCAACTAACTTTTTGTCAATGTTAAATAACAACAAGAAAACAAAATAACAACAAAACTTGTTCAAGCTAGTGGAGCTGGCGGCTTATAGCAACGCTTTTTTATATTTATCTTTATCTATGTCTTTTAATATCATAATGTCCACTGTTAATATTCAAATTCACTCCGACTGGTAATACACTAAACTTTTGCGTCGTTATATTTTGATTTTTTTTTATAAAAGGATAGTCCAATTCAATATCGTATAAGAATTTACGTAAACGTTTTCTATCCGTCTTGATTTGCAGGAGAACTTTTTAAATATAATTTTAAAAAAGTCCAAGCGGCACGTATATCCGCTAGAAATAGGTAGATTTCGAGATCAGACAGTTTTATGTGCCAGTAGAATCTGATGTATCAGATTAGTTTAAACAAAACAAACTAATTTCAAACAGATATCGAACAAATTTTAAAAAGAAAATTAGCTACCTACAAGCAAAATTATATCTATCCAATTTTGCAACAAACAAATATCAAATCTACCACAGAACATGTGTGTGACAATTTATGACACAAACCTACTCTATATCATATGTCGTGCAATTACTGCAAAATATCAAAATATTTTATTTCTAAGAAAAAAAAATTAATTTCTTCTATTCAAATCTTTTATTTTTTGACTGTTATAAGGTTGACATTGACTGTTATAAGGTTTTTGGAAATTGTAGTTGGGGATTGTTGCAAACTTTTCTGTTGAAGCCAACAAGACAAAAACATCTAACTGCAGAGGTTTATATTTATAAGAAACGGATACAAATGTTTCCACAGATTCTAAATTTATGAAGATTTTAAAAATATTAGTATCCAAACGGCCGTTATAACGGATTAAAAAAACCACTTTTTTTTCTAGTATAAAGCCTATAGTTCCTTAACCATGTGTCAGATTTTTTTGATTTACGAACTTGTCTAAGATATTAATAAAACACACATTTTTAAGAAAGGTTTTTTTATCTGGCTCCACAAATGCAACCGTGAGAGCGCCGGTTGATTCAAACGCATTTTGTGTTTTACAAGCTTTTTTGTTGGTGCCGCTCACTCAGAAGCCTCCAACTGCAGAGGTCTTTTTTTTGAAAGAAACTATTTTAAAAGGTTTCAAAGATTCTAAATTTATGAAGTTTTTAAAAATATTAGAATCCAAACGGCCGTTATAACGGATCTAAAAAACAGAGTTTTTTTCTAGTATAAAGCCTCTAGTTTCTTAACCATGTGTTGGATTGGGCTGATTTACGAACTTGTCCAAGATATTAACAAAACGCACATTTTTAGAAAAGGTTTTTTGATCTGGCCTTATAAATGCGACCGTGAGAGTGCCGGTTATTTCAAAAAAAAAATTTTTTTTGCAAACTTTTTTGTTGGAGCCGCTCACTCAGGAACCTCTAACTGCAGAGGTCTAGTTTTAAAACAAATTGATAAAAAAGATTCCAAAGATTCTAAATTTGTTAAATTTTTTGAAATATTAGTATCCAAACGGCCGTTATAACGGTTTTAAAAAATCAATTTTTTTCAGAAAAAAGCCTCTAGTTTCTTAACCACCTGTCGGATTTTGCTGATTCACGAACTTGTCCAAGATATTATTAAAACACACAAGTACAGAAAATTTTTTTGATCTACCTCAACAAATGCGACCGTGAGAGTGCCGGTCGTTTTCGTTATATCTCATATCGTTTATATATATATATATATATATATATATAAATTTTTTTTTTTTTTTGTTTTTTTGTCTCCGCTTATCATATATAGTCGTTTGGCACAAAAATTTTTCCGAAATTCCGAGATGAAGCCCATTGCAATAGGTAGATTTTTATATGAAATCTACCTAAAATTAGTATAAATTTACCTTTTATAGTAGCTTAAAACTTTTGTTACACAAGTAAAGACTGTAAAACAATTGAAACAATTTATTTTAATTTTACTAAATAATTAATATCTTTTCTGTATTCTGTAAGTATAAGAGGTATACAGTATACCTCTCGTTCTATCTTTTGCAAATCTATACCATTTATCAAGTTTTTATGCTGTTTGCTTTGTTTGTTCTTTATTGAGAAAAAAAATTATATATTAGAAAATAATAATTTTACTTTTGAGCTTCCTAGTTAAAGTGTGTTTTAAACAGAGTTTGAAACGCTACTTATATCACTCTTTTACTTTGTCCTTGCAGTGCGTAGCTTAAAAAAAATATAACACTCGCACAAACAGGAGTGAAAATAATAAAATATTATTCTTGTTACTAAATTGAAATAAATATTTTCTTTCAAATACTCAAAACTTTTACTTTTGCGTCAAATTTGATGCTTTTCAACGTTAAATGCTTGATTCGTTCAATTATTCATGCATTGTTAGAAAAAAGAATATAAAGGATGACGTAGAGTGACTAATTTTCTTCTTTTACAAATCGAATGAAAGAACTAGAAAATGTAATCTGCTCCAAAGGAGTAAAATCGAAAAAACAAAAATTTTACTCTTACGAGTAAGAACGATATTCAAATTATGAACATTTTAATTTTTGGATATTATTTCAAAGGATTGAAATGACTGCTCGAATAAAGACTCGTAAACTCTGGTTTAAAAATTTAAATGTTTATGAATTTATACGTAAAACTGCATCTTTTTAAGTAAAATATTTTGTATTTTATTTTTCATAATAATATTGCACTGGTTTGTTCTCTCAATATGGTTAAATCAACATATACATAACATTATACAAACTGCAAGAAAAAACTGTGAAGCCATTGCTCTGACTAAGATATTGCGCAAACTATACGTAGGTAGATGATTATTTCGATAATGCGGGCAAATGTCGTGGAAATATTTGTTTCGTGGGACGCTTCGTGGGACAGATTTCTCCGTGGGACAACGCAATAAAATGTGTGACATTTCCACGCAGCGTGGGACGTCTGGTCAGCTTATTACCCATAAACGTGCGCAAATTTTTCATTTGATTCAAAATTGTACAATTATTGCGAGCTTCTTTTAAATCTATAAGAAAAACCTACCACAAAAAAATAATAGTTCCTCCCTCCCTGTGACTGTATAAAAAAAAATGAACAAAGATTGACGTTTAGGATACGTTTTGGATTTTATTATAACCAACCAAACATATAATTTTTGCTATTTTATGAATTAAAAATTCATAAAATGAATTTGACAGCAAGTTTTCATAACATACTTTGAAAATATTTACATAACTTAAATATTTGTTCGTGTCGTTAGAAAATATTGCTTGTCCATTATAAAACATTCACTATTATAAAATCACTGGAAATACCCCAATAAATTTAAATTACTCCCGTAATTATTTTCATTCATTTTATAAAAATTAGCACAACTATCAAGAAAACTTTTGATATGTTATAGGATTTTACATTTTAGAATTGTTTTTAATTTATTGTTTTTAAAAAAGTTTTGCAAAGTTTGTACAATCTGATATAGATAAAAAACAAGGCCAAACAGTCAGGGTTCTCCAAATAAGTGGGGTATAATTAGGTTGTGTTCTCCTGCATGTACTTACTTTTAAGTTTATATAAATTACCAATGGCCAATAACAATTGAAATTTGAATGTTAAATACTGCACTATGAACTCTCGAGGAACGCTATACTAATGAAATCGTGGCTCAGACGTGGCTCAGACACGAATATCTTATAAAGAAAACACAATCGTTCTTCTAAAAGCGCACCTTATAGTACGATAGAATTTTGTCACAATACGGCGACAATACCCACGGCGTTTTTGGAAGAACGATCGTGTTTTGTTTATAAAACTGATTTCATTATCTTGGTGAAACAACACTTTTTTCTTTTGCAAATGTGGCCGTTTCTTTGCGATTTCAGCCTTCAATCGACCCAAAAGTTCACAGTAATACTTGCTGTTGATGGTGGTTCCTTTTTGGAGATAGTCGATGAATATTATTCCGTTCGTATCCCAAAATACAGACGCCATCACCTTACCGGCCGACTGTTGCGTCTTTGCTCGCTTTGGATTCGGTTCGTCGACTGCTGTCCACTCAGCTGACTGTCTTTTGGATTCTGGTGTGTAATTGTGAAGCCATGTCTCATCCATTGTCACATATCTACGATAGAATTCCCTTTTATTGCGGTTTAATAGCGCCAAAGACTCCTCTGAAGCATCGATTCGTTGTTGTTTTTTGGCGACTGTGAGCTCACGCGGCAGCCAATTTGCACAGAGCCTTCGCATACCCAAATATTCGTGTAAAATGGTAAAAACACTACCATTTGCTACCTTTACAATGTCAGCTAGCTCATGCACCTTCAATTTGCGATCGTTCATAACCAATTTGTGGATTTTTTTGATGTTTTCTGGAATAACAGCCTTATTTTGGTGTCCACTGCGCTCTGCTTCTTTTGTGCTGGTACGACCACATTTAAATTCAGCCATCCACTTCTCTACCATTTGTCTCGATGGAGCAGAGTTTGGATAATGTTTATCAAGCCATTGTTTGGTTTCCACTGTATTTTTTTTCATCAAAAAGCAATGCTTTATTAAAATTCGAAAATTCTTAGAGCATGTTCTTTTGGTTGTGTTGTAAAAGTGAGGACATTCAATACCGTATTTTAAAAATCGCAATACCAGTATTGTCGATGCTGCCTAGTGTAAAAAACATTGGTATTGAATGTGTAGCGGCAAGCAACGCAACAATAATTTATGAATACCGAATTGTTTTATTCTTAACAATGTAAACTAATTAAATCTTATCTTACTCACTGTATAAATCTCATTAGCTGATTTATTATAATTAATTTCCAAAAAAAACATTAAATACTTAATAATAATTATTTTGTTAGTCAGTTAACTTTTAGACATTATATTGTGTAAATCAACGATAATAATAAATATTTTTATAACGTTAAAGTGAATTGTTTTATTTCATCTAAAAGTTTTAATTAACAAAAGTTAAGTTACATTGAATATATGTGAACTTATTTAATAAAATTAATTCTGGTTGTGACTAACTACTTAAATATATGAAAGTAGATAGTAGTCATCCCAAATTACTATATTTGGTGATCCTAACGGAACGTGCACTTAATAAAACAACAGGAGTCAACGGTATCAGCAGAAACAGCAGTATAAGCGTGATTAATTTAAACAAAAAGCCACGTTTTTGGAAATCTGGTAGGATTTTTCCTACCAGATAACAGGTACTTATAACTAAGTTTTAACATAAAAAACTTTAGTTTAATTATTTATTATTTTTTTTATGTGTTTATGCTGATAATTGGAGATAAAATTCTGTATAATTCATGAACGAAATGAAATAAAAATCGTCATTTATTAAAAATCACCGTTCATCAATTAAAAATCATCATTTGAATATTATAAAGCCTTATAAGGTTAAATTAAGCTACATAAATATATTAAACCAGCAAACAAACGGAAAATAGTTTAAGGCAGACATATGAAAATTTTAAACGATATACGGATTTATAATTACAATATCCGATATTGCTACATATAAATTACATAAAAAATTGGAACGGATCTTCCTTTAAAAGAACAACATACAGTTATAAAGAAAGTTATTGGGTGAGCTGTAAATTATAAGTTAAAATTATTATTACGTTGGTATTTAGAGATTTTTCATTTCTAAAATTTAGTTTTATATAATTTGAAATTTTAATAATTAAACAATAATTTTTTTTTTGAAAATAATTTAAATTACTCTTACTTAAATTATTTAATATTTCCATATATTACTTTTGCGTAAATTGCGTATAAATCAATAATTCAATTCGTATATACATAAATTAACATACATATAGTTATTCATATTAATTTAGAAAGAAAATTTCTTTTGAACTATAAATTTATAAATATTTATTTGAATCGTCTTTATTATAAATAATTGCTGACGTTACAATGTCTGAGAACGATGAAGATAAAAAACCCTTCACCGAGGTAGACTCTCTTCGAGCAAGGTTGCCAGAATTTTGGACAAAACTTCCTTTAGCTTGGTTTCTGCAAGCTGAATCACAATTTAAATTGTATCGAATTTCGGATGACGAAAAACGCTACTGCTATATTATTTCAGCTCTCCCACCAGCAGTTCTTGAATCGGTTTATGATATAATAACAGAACTGCCTGTTGGAAGCAAATATGAAACTCTTAAGACTGCCCTCATTGAACGGCACTCACTTTCAGAGCAACAACGTCTCGAAAAACTTCTCGAAAGTGAGGTTTTGGGCGATCAGAAACCATCTGAGGCCTACAGATCTCTTAAAAGGTTAGCGAAAACTTCTGTTAATGAAACGATCATTAAAAAACTCTGGCTTCGGCGTCTTCCAAAATCTATTAATATAGCTTTAATTGCAGTTGGTGACAAAACTATTGATGAGCTTTTATCAATAGCAGATGCAATACATGAAGCTACAGAACTCTCGTCAATTGCATGCATTAATTCTTTTACATCCCGTTCTGGAACAAATAATACTTCAGATAACGGTCTTGAAGACCGGCTTATGTTAAAAATCGAGTCGATGTTTGCAAAAATGCAATCTAGTTATAACCGCTCACGTAGTCCTAAACCACATTATAGAGGAGGTTTCAACTATAGAAGATTAAGTCGGAGTGGAAGCAGAGGTCGTAATACAGAACGAACAAAAACATGTTGGTACCATAAAAACTATGCAACTAAAGCACGAAAATGCATTCAACCATGTAATTTTAATAGTCAAGAACAAGTTACCCAAAATGTTTCACAACCGTCGACAAACTAATTCAAACTACTGTTGTTGCGGCGAATAGTAGTTTTCTTAAAAACAGCCGTCGTTTAATTCTAAAAGACTCAATAAATAATTATCAATTTCTCGTAGATACCGGTGCAGACTTATCTGTTATTCCTGCAAAACGCTTCTACGGTACTGAGTCTCGCGACCCTAAACTTGTGCTTTCTGCTGCCAATGGCACAATCATTAATACGTATGGAACTAAACTTCTTTCAGTCGATATAGGGCTAAGGCGCAAGTTTGTATTCCCATTTGAACTCGCTTCGGTAGACAGGCCAATCATAGGTGCTGACTTCCTGTCGAAATTCGGTCTTCTTGTCGACCTACGTGGACGACGACTTTTAGATTCATCAACGGGTATTACAATCAACGCAATGACAGCCATTAGTAAGACACCAACACCAATTCATTTTTCTGTTGATAATGGGTACGGTTCTTTACTTAGGGAATTTCCTTCGCTCGCTCAAACGCCAAATTATACACTTCCAGTTAAACATAACGTGGTTCATCACATTATAACTGAAGGTCGCTTACCTTTTTCAAAACCACGCAGACTGGATCCTGCAAAACATCAAGCAGCACATCTAGAGTTCGGACATATGATCGAATTGGGTATATGCCAACCTTCGTCTTCACCGATTTCTTCTCCTCTCCATATGGTAAAAAAGAGAGATAATGACGATTGGCGTCCATGCGGAGACTACCGTCGTTTAAATACAGTGACTATTCCCGATCGATACCCAATCCCTCACATTCACAATTTTTCAATGTACTTGCAGGGTTGTACAATATTTTCGAAGATTGATCTGGTAAGAGCATTTCATTTAATCCCAGTGGCACCCGAAGATGTGCATAAAACGGTACTCACAACACCATTCGGTCTGTTCGAGTTTACTCGAATGCCATTTGGTCTTCGGAATGCCGCTCAGACATTCCAACGCTTCATGAATGAAGTAGTCAAAGGATTGGATTTTGTATTCGTCTACATAGACGATATCCTTGTGGCAAGTAAAAATGAGGAAGAGCACAAACTTCATTTAAGAACGCTTTTCGAGAAATTAGTCGAGTTTGGTATCAACATCAAAACCTCAAAATGTATTTTCGGAACCCAATCGCTCACATTCCTCAGTCACTTAATCACTCCTGATGGCACTTTACCTTCACCTGAACGAGTTAAAGCCATCAATGATTTCCCTCAACCAACATCTATAAAGCAAATTCAGCGATTTGTCGGGATGGTGAATTATTATCACCGCTTCATCCCAAATTTAGCCGAATCACTGTCAGATATTCATGCGCACTTGGCAACTCTTTTAAAGAAGCCAAAAACTTTAAAGAACTTTTCTTAGCCTGATTCACTTAACGAATCTTTTGTCAAAATCAAAGACGCATTAGCTACAGCAACGATGCTAGCCCATCCTCTGAACGACTCACTGTTCAGTATTACTACAGATGCTTTAGGTACTGCTACAGGAGCAGTACTACAACAATATAAAAATAGATGTTGGGAACCGCTCGCTTTCTTTTCTAAGAAATTAACTCCAGCCGAAATAAAATATTCCGCCTTTGACCGGGAATTACTAGCTATTTACTACGCGATTAAACATTTCCGTTATTTTGTAGAAGGCCGGACTTTTACAATTTATACAGATCACAAGCCTCTTACAACAGCAATATTCTCAAAAACTGAACGCAGTCCTCGACAAACTCGACATCTTGACTTTATAAGTCAGTTCACCTCAGACATTCGTCATGTTAAAGGCAAGAATAACGTCGTTGCGGACGCATTATCCCGAATAGGGGACCAAGACATTGCTGCACTGTCTTCTGTGTCAATCGATATCAATAAAATTGCTCATAATCAACTTCATGACGAGGATCTCAAACAATTATTAAACTCACCTCGTCCTGATTCTTCAAAGTTTAAGCTAGAATTGTTTACATTTCCAAACTTAAACTTATATTGCGAAACTTCCACAGGAAATAACCGTCCATATGTACCAGAACCTCTAAGACGTATTGTTTTCGATGCACTACATGGTATATCACATCCTAGTATAAGAGCATCACGAAAACTTATCTCTACTAGATATTTTTGGCCTAACCTTAATTCTGATGTCACACTTTGGACTAAATCTTGTTTACCTTGTCAGAAGTCGAAAGTTCAGCGACATACAAAATCTGCGTATGGCTCAATTCCACTTCCTCGAGGACGGTTTGAGCATATTCATATGGATGTGGTTGGACCACTTCCTCCTTCCGACAACTTTAGGTATATATTAACAATAGTAGATCGTTTCACTCGATGGCCTGAGGCATATCCTATTCAAGACATGTCAGCTAGCACTATTGCTAAAACATTTATAGAGCAATACATATCAAGGTTTGGAATTCCACTAGAAATCACAACTGATCAAGGTAGCCAGTTTGAGTCTAAACTCTTTTCCGAACTAACAAAGTTACTTGGCTCGCATCGTATTCGTACTACCGCCTACCATCCACAGGCAAATGGAATGGTGGAACGGTTTCACAGGCAACTAAAAGATACGCTCAAAGCTCGAGAAAACACAATTCATTGGAGCACGGAACTGCCTATCGTTTTATTAGGAATACGTACTTCCGTCAAGGAAGATCTACATTGTTCCCCAGCTGAGCTAGTATATGGACAAGCACTCAAAATACCAGGAGAATTCTTCGAAACTCAATCAAAAGAAACTATCGATACACATGAATTTGTGGATAGACTTCGCACAACTATGCGCAACTTAGTTCCAGTAGAAACTCGTAAAACGATATCTCCTACGTTTATCCCTAAAAATCTAAACACTTGCGATTTTGTTTTTGTACGAACAGATAGAGTTCGAACAGGCCTATCACCTCCGTATGAAGGACCCTTCAAAGTTCTTCGACGCTTCCGAAAACAATTTGTTTTAGATCTGAACGGCAGAAATTCTTCGGTTTCCATAGACCGACTTAAACCAGCTTTTGGAATTCTAGCTGCATCTTGCTCTAATAATTTATCAGAGACAAAAACAGTGTGTTTTCTTCAAAATTAACTTAATCTCTTAACTGTTCGAGGGATTTATCTCGGAAGAGGGTGATGTAGCGGCAAGCAACGCAACAATAATTTATGAATACCGAATTGTTTTATTCTTAACAATGTAAACTAATTAAATCTTATCTTACTCACTGTATAAATCTCATCAGCTGATTTATTATAATTAATTTCCAAAAAAAACATTAAATACTTAATAATAATTATTTTGTTAGTCAGTTAACTTTTAGACATTATATTGTGTAAATCAACGATAGTAATAAATATTTTTATAACGTTAAAGTGAATTGTTTTATTTCATCTAAAAGTTTTAATTAACAAAAGTTAAGTTACATTGAATATATGTGAACTTATTTAATAAAATTAATTCTGGTTGTGACTAACTACTTAAATATATGAAAGTAGATAGTAGTCATCCCAAATTACTATAAATGCTCTAGTCTCTGTCCTGACTGATGTTCAGTTATCTATAAAACATATTTCCCACCCTAATTTTTGTATTAAACAAGCTTCAATTTATTTAAAGTGGCTTCGTAGGAGCTAATTAACAAAAGAAACGTAAATGTATCAACTCTACACGGAAGTACCTCCACCATACCCTTACTTTTATAGATTTATTCTATTACTTTTTCAACTACCCGGGTACCCGGGTAACCCGGGTATTTCGGATATTAAATACTCGACTACCCGGGTACAGGAAAAGTCGAGTAATTTGAATACTCTAGTGCCAATGTCAAATAATACAAAAATTTTATGTATAAAAGCTTGAAATTCAGTCTGTTTGTGTTGTTTTAGAATTTTTATATTAAAAACATAAGTGATTTTTCATTTTTTTGGAAGAAAAGTATAATTTTTTTAAGATCAGTTTCTACTTTTTTGAAACAGTGTTTTCAATTTTGTAAGTTTTTAGGGTTCCGTTTTTTATACGGAACACTATTGGTGAGAGTAAAACGTGTTTTTCACATTATATCGATTATCTCGTAAACTATAAATGCTATGGACTTGAAATTCGGCATGCGTATAAAACTAACTTGTCCACATAAAATGACGGATACAAATAAAACTAAAGTGGTTTTCGTTTGGTTTACAGGGCTGAGATGTGAGACCTTTGAAAAAATACATTTTTTTATAGATTCAAGTAGGGTATCATATGAAAGGGCTTTATTTCAGTATTCCATAAAAATTTATTTTGGAATTTTACACCTCACCCTTTTTTGTATAATTTTAAATAATGATGTTTTTTTCGCGTTTTCTTACCTCGATTAGCTCCGAACCTATCTGATCGAAAATTTTCAAATGTACTTGAAATGATAGAAAAATTAGTACGGTCTTAATAAATAATATAAAAAAGTGTCATATTTCCATACTTAGATTTATTAAGGGGGTGGAAATGAGGAGGGGTGAAAACACTATTTAAAATGTGGTCAAGTGGGGTGTCATTTGAAAGAGCATTTAATTTAAAAAACAAAGCAATTTTTTTTAGAATTTTGCAATGCCCAGGTTTTGAGTTATAGTAAAAAAAGTGCGAATTTAGACCGTTCCCCCCCCCCTACGTTTCGACACTGATTGACAGAAAAATTTGTAAAAATTCACAGAGCTAGAAAGTTTCCTAAATTTTGTACGAAAACTATAGCGAAGTCTCCAATAATTATATTTCTGTGTGTTTAGAGGACCGGGGTAGAGGGGGTAAAAAAAAACTTTTTTTGACCCAAGCGAGTGGGGTGTCATTTGATAGAGCACCTAATTTGAAATTCGCTGCAATTTTTTTTAGAATTTTGCGGTGGCCAGTTTTTGAGTTATTGTCGAAAAAGTGCAAAGTCCAGACCGTTCCCCCTCCATGCGTTTCGACACTGATTGACAGAAAAATTTCTAAAAATTCACAGAGTTGGGAAATTTGCTAAGTTTTGTACGAAAACTATAGCGAAGTCTCCAATAATTATATTTCTGTGAGTTTAGAGGACCGGGGTAGAGGGGGTAAAAAAAAACTTTTTTTGACCCAAGCGAGTGGGGTGTCATTTAAAAGAGCACCTAATTTGGAATTCGTTGCAGTTTTTTTTAGAATTTTGCGGTGCCCAGTTTTTGAGATATTGTCGAAAAAGTGCAAGGTCCAGACCGTTCCCCCCCATGCGTTTCGACACTGATTGACAGAAAAATTTGTAAAAATTCACAGAGTTAGGAAGTTTCCTAAATTTTGTACGAAAACTATAGCGAGGTCTCCAATAATTATATTTCTGTGTGTTTAGAGGACCGGGGTAGAGGGGGTAAAAAAAACTTTTTTTGACCCAAACGAGTGAGGTGTCATTTGAAAGAACACCTAATTTGAAACTCGTTGCAGTTTTTTTTAGAATTTTGCGGTGCCCAGTTTTTGAGATATTATCGAAAAAGTGCAAAGTCCTGACCGTTCCCCCCCCCATGCGTTTCGACACTGATTGACAGAAAAACTTGTAAAAATTCACAGAGTTAGGAAATTTGCTAAATTTTGTACGAAAACTATAGCGAAGTCTCCAATAATTATATTTCCGTGTGTTTAGAGGACCGGGGTAGAGGGGGTAAAAAAAAACTTTTTTTACCCAAGCGAGTGGGGTGTCATTTGAAAGAGCACCTAATTTAAAACTCGTTGCAGTTTTTTTTAGAATTTTGCGATGCTCAGTTTTTGAGATATTGTCAAAAAAGTGCAAAATTCAGACCGTCCCCCCCCATTCGTTTCGACACTGATTGACAGAAAAATTTGTAAAAATTCACAGAGTTAGGAAATTTGGTAAATTTTGTATGAAAACTATAGCGAAGTTTCCAATAATTATATTTCTGTGTGCTTAGAGGACCGGGGTAGAGGGGGTAAAAAAAAATTTGACCCAAGCGAGTGGGGTGTCATTTGAAAGGACATCTAATTTAGAATTCGTTGCAATTTTTTGAGAATTTTTCGGTGCTCAGTTTTTGAGTTATTGTGAAAAAAGTGCAAAATTTACACCGTTCCCCCCATACGTTTCGACACTGGTAGACAGAAAAATTTGTCAAAATTCACAGAGTTAGGTATTTTGGTAAATTTTGTACAAAAACTATAGCGAAGTCTCCAATAATTATATATCTGTGTGTTTAGAAAAAACTATTTTTGACCCAAATAAGTGGGGTGTCATATGAAAGAGCACTTAATTTAAGAAATGTTACAATTTTTTTAGAATTTTGCAATGCAGAGTTTTTGTGTTATTAAAAAAAAAATATTTTTAGTATGTACCCTTTCCACACCCCTAAATTTCAACACTCGATTGACTGAAAAAATAATCAAATTTAATCCATTTACAAGCTGGTGTAATTGAATCTTTTTTAAGTTACCAAAAACATCTATGGATAATATTTAACCTGAATTAACATTTTTTTTGCCATTTTTGATCAATGTAGATTTGATTGTATTTTACTATTGACCTTTACAATTTAACATTTTAGGTAGATTTCATATAAAAATCTACCTATTGCAATGGGCTTCATCTCGGAATTTCGGAAAAATTTTGATGCCAAACGACTATTTGTGATAAGCGGAGATGGAAAAACAAAAAAAAAAAAATTATATATATATATATATATATATATATATATATATATATATATATATATATATATATATATATATATATATATATATATATATATATATATATATATATATATATATATATATATATATATATATATATATATATATATATAACGATATGAGGTATAACGGAATTTAGCGGCACTCTCACGGTCGCATTTTTCGACCTACACCAAAATAATTTTCTGTGTATGTTTCGGCAAATAATGTCTTGGACAAGTTCGTGAACTGGCCATATCCGGGTACCGGTTAAGCGGCTAGAGCCTAAAAAGTCGAATAATCTAGGGCACTATAACTTCCGTTTGAATAATAATATTTTAATAAAATTTAAAAATATTGAATATTTGAATCTTTTTTTATCATTTTTATCCAGATGACTACTTTGGCGTTTCAGGTTCCTCAAAAATCAGCTGTTTTAAAAATTTACTAAACTTTGCTGCCCTTGATCTAGCTGAAATGGCCAAGCTCATAGTTGAAAACTTTTTTTCACGTACTTAAAATATAAATCTTTCCAAAATTTTTAAAAAATAATAGTTTAAGTCTCACGGTTGAGACCCTACGGCTGTTGAAATAAAAACAAACGCAAAAGACAATGCTTTCATCATGTTTCAGTTTATGTTATTTAAATTCATCTTAACTTTTAAACATACTTTTCAACTATAGCCTCAAAAAATTTCAGCTTTCTAACTCAAAAGGTTCCATTTTTATAAGCATTATAATGCAACCCTTACAAGAAAAATATCAACCCATTTAATACCATAGAAAAATTATCAAAATCTCTTTTGTTTTTATTTTTTTTACTAAGTAACCGTTTGAAAAAAGATTAAATAAGAACAAAAAAACACAACAACAAAAGATGATTTTGAAATAAAATTGTTTGATAATGTTTGATTATAAATTATGTGTGATGGTATAATTGTAGTTGTGACGTAGTTCATTTGATCTTTGGTGGATTTAATATGTTATTAAAAGTAGTTTAAACCAACTTAAATAAAACTGTTCCGAAATTGTATTGATGGCGTTAGTTCGGATAATGTATTTAATTTGGTTCGATAATTTTTTTGAATTATTCTGTTTCTACTTATATTTTTTATTTAAACTAATCTGACTTATCTAATTTTATTTGGACACAAAACCGTCTGACCCCGAAATCTACCTATTTCTAGCGGATATACCTGCCGCTGGGATTTTTTTTTGTTATGCGTCTATGGTCTGAAAATATAAGGACATTACAACACAACTTTTTGTCAATAATTTTTGATATTGTGTTCTTTTACATTCACGGAACCCTTGACGAGCGAATTTTATTCGCACTTGTCTGACTTTTTTTTCTTCAAATTATTTTTAAATTATATAATTTCCAATTTTTTTTTGTTATTTTTGTTATGTTAGTATTTTATTTTTTTGGACCTGAGGGTAGCTTTGGAATAAAGCTGAAACGCGTCGTCAGAATTTAAATAAGAATGAAAATTTTATAAAAAATAAATTTTGAAATATTATTTGGACACAACGATTAGAATAGTTATTTATTTATCTAGAACGAAAAGTTAAACTCTAAAGTACGAGCTAGTTGTTTACTAGTGAGTACTGTAATTAATTACTAGTGAGTATTGTAGCGTTTGGTCGTCGAAGTTAGTAGTGAGTACTGTAGCGTTTGGTCGTCTACAATGTTTTTTTTACTCTACTGCATTTGATGGGTAAATGTATTTTGCTTGCATATATTATAATTATATCTATTCTTAGTTCACGCACTATAGATGTGGATGAAGGAGAAGACACGCAGAAAAGCAGCAAACAACCGATAAACCCCATTAGCAAAATCCAAAATAAAACTGGTTTCTCAATAGCTCAGAATACGGACAAGGATCAGATTCGTAGAGCAGATGGCATTGTCTATATTGACGATAGTAATTCAGAGGAAGAAATAAATTAGTCAAATCGTCAAACGTTGGTGTTCACTTAAAAGGAGGGAATATTAATTCGGGAACTACTAAAGTAAGTAGCAATGTAGAAAAGTTAAGATCGATAGAAAAGCAGGATCAATTCACTATGGTAGTAGAACAGGTATTGTAAAAATTGCGTTTATATGCAACAATTACAAATCAAGGAAATAATACATTTTCTTACCCACCTATCAACAAAACATGTTCATCAAGAACAGGAATGTTAGCACCGACATTTAATCCAACTGTTCCACCACCGTATATTCACCAACAGAGTTCCAGTTATGGCATGATTCCAGGCCAAAGTGATGGACAGGCATGATATGATAATCTTTGCAATCCAAAGAAGGATCGATTGGAGATCCATAGATTGAATATTTTCTTTTCCGGTGAACCAACAGCCGTTCCGATAAAGCGTTTCATATATAGGGTAGCGAGTATGGCCAAATCAAATAACTTGAGCATGGAATCCTTAGTTAATAACATAAACGTTTTATTAAAGGGTAGAGCTTTGGAGTGGTATTGGCACTTCAGAGAACGGAATCAAAATTTAGGATGGGATCAGTAACGACAGAGCATGATTCACCGATTTCAGGATAGACAAACAGATGAGGATATTAGGCCAGCGGTAGAGCGCCGAAAACAGAAACCGAAAGAACCATTTTTGAATTACTACCACGACATTTTATCGTCAACTTACCATTGCAATTCCAAATGCATGAACGAGATATCAATAACTTGTTACTCCGAAACATGAGACCCGGCCTTCAAGCCGAATTTGCTGGGCAAACATTCATTGATATTGTTTCCTTGGTTAACCGTGCGGTAGCTGTGGCTGACTGAGGATAGGTTGGATGCCAGAAATGAATTATCAATCAAGACGAAAAGTTACTGAAGTGGGAGTGGGATGTAGTGAGCGGTTGATAAGCGTTAACCAAAATGAATTTTCCGAATTGCCTGCATTTTCCAGCTCCGTATGTGCCGTAAATTGGAACAGGAATACTAAAACTACTGGTGATAATGGACCTTCAAATCCAATTGTATGCTGGAATTGTGGACGTTTTGGCCACTATTTTTAACATTGTTCAATTCCCATAAAACATCAGTTTTGTTACGGTTGTGGAGAAAAAGGTACAATCAAATGGAATTGTAAATCATGCCAACAAAGGAGGGTATCGGAAAACTTATAAAGGGATCTCAGGAATCCTGGAGTTCCGAGATTCCAATATCCCCGATCCAGAGTTCCTGAAGTCAGTGTGGAAGAAGCCGCATCGAATACCGATCCGGAATTAAGCCAGATGGGGAGCCGTTACAAATAGGAGAAAGAAAATCGAATAAAATACCACTAACCAATAACTCTCCACACAAAGAACTGCGTAATAAATCTTCCCATTTAAATCCCTTAGGTATTTAAAGTGCGGCGATTCATCAAGAGGGTGACTGCCGAAGCAGTTTTGCATCGGCTGGAAGATTCAAGACCATATGCTACGATTCTTATAAATGGTATTCCATATAAGGGGCTATTAGATAGTGGTGCAAGTATCTGTGTTAGGGTTTGGAGCAGAACAATTTCTTCAGGATAATCATATCAAAATGCATAGTTTACCTACGTACTTATCAACCGCTAGTGGTGACAAACACCCAATTTTGGGTCACGTGTAAACTGATGTATCGTATGGTGGAAAAAATAGAAAAATGCGATTTCATATCGCACCGAATTTGACGCAGACACTATATCTGGGAATTGTCTTTTGGGATATTTTTGGGCTAGTACCGGCTTTCATAAACGAGCTAGATCACCAATACATTAAATCAGGGGAAACAAGGGAAGAAAATAAGCATATCCTGACAGAACAACAACAGACTGGGTTGGTAGATATCATCAGTGGGTTTCCTTCTTGTGAACATTTAGGCTTGGGACGAACGCATCTGTTAAAACATAAAATCAATGTTGGCCAGGCTATTCCTGTAAAACAGAGGTACTACCCCGTATCTCCAAAGGTACAAGAGAACATGTATAAAGAGCTAGATAGAATGTTAGCACTGAACGTAATCGAAGAAAGCAATAGTTCATGGTCAGTCATCACCAGTGACGGGTTAAGAAAGCAAATGGAAAGGTTCGTTTATGCTTTGATGCCAGACAGCTAAACTCAGTAACTATAAAAGATGCGTATCCTCTTCCAATTATCGAAGGACTGTTGAGTCGTCTTAATAATACACGTTTTATCAGTACAATTGATCTCAAAGACGCCTTTTGGCAAATCCTTCTTGATATATCCTCAAGAGACAAGACCGCCTTTACGATTCCAGGTCGACCCCTCTACCAATTCACCGTCATGCCGTATGGGTTGTTTAATGCAGCTCAAACGATGTGTTGGTTGATGCATAAGGTTATACCTCATCAGTTTTATGACAGGGTCTTTGTATACCTCGATGATTTGCTTATTGTGGCAGAAACGTTCGATGAACATATGACACTTTTAGAGGAGGTTTCTAGGCTATTGAAATCTGCAAATCTGACGATAAACATTGATAAAAGCAAGTTTGGTCTAAAAGAAACAAAGTACCTTGGCTATGTGATTGCAGGTGAGGGATGCCTAAGAGTGGATCCAGATAAAATACGTGCGATAGAGGAATATCCTCTTCCCAAAACTACTAAGCAAATAAGAAGGTTTCCCGGGATGACGGGTTGGTACTGCCGTTTCATACACAATTACTCATCCATAACATCACCCATCAGTGACCTGCTAAAGAAGGGATCAAGGTTAGTTTGGAGTGACGTTTCCAAAGATGCCTTTCATAAGTTAAAACAGTCTCTCATAACAGCACCAGTAATTGTGAACCTAGACTTCACAAAGCACTTCTACGTACAATGTGATGCATCATCTGCAGGAAGTGGAAGTGTCCTGTTTCAAAAAACAGCGGAGGATGAAGAACACCCCATCGCTTTCATATCTCACAAGTTAAATAATGCTCAAAAGAACTATAGCGTTACAGAACTGGAATGTTTGGCGACAGAGATGAGTGTAAAAAATTCAGGCCTTATATTGAGGGCTATCTTTTTACAATCATTACTGACCACTCTAGCTTACGGTGGCTAATGGAACAAAAAAAATTATTTGGTCGGCTAGCAAGATGGTCCATGAAACTACAATCGTTGGACTTTAAAATCGAGTATAGAAAAGGAACACTTAACGTTGTTCCAGATCTGTCCAGGGTTGATGTCAAAGCAATCGAACAAGCCGATGACGTGGTTTTACACATAGATCTAGATTCTAACGCTTTTACAGATCCAGAATACCTCGACAGAATATGCGCCATACAACAAAATAAATTAGGTGCTAGTTCATCCAAAGTGATCAATGGCAGAATATACGTGCAAACGGGGCAGAGCTCCGAGACAGATCTTCCGGTCTGGATGTTGGTAGTTCCTGAAACTTTGACCAAAACACTCATTGAGCAGGAACATAATCCGCCATCTGCAGCCACCAAGAAATTGCAAAAACAACGGACCTTCTACGGCGGTACTACTTCTGGCCGTCCATGGCTACTCAAATCAAGGACTATATCAGTGACTGTGAGACCTGTAAATGTGCAAAAGCGGCAAACTTTTCAACTCAACCGGAAATGGGCAAATATATAGAGGTTTTTCGACCATTCCAAAGGATTTCCACTGATTTCCTTGGGCCATGTCCGAGAACAAAAAATGGATACACCCATTTATTTATCATCCTTGACTAATACAGCCGACTTCCGCTTCTACAGGCATTTAGGTCGGCAGCCGCAACAAAAGTTATTGAGTACTTGGAAAATAAAGTATTTCATCTATTTGAGGTACCAGAAGTAATAGTTTCTGATAATGGAAACCAATTTACGTCAGTTGTTTTCAATCACTTAATGTTAAAATATGGTGTAAGGCACGAGTTAACGCCAAAGTACTCACAACAGGCGAATAGTTCTGAAAGGGTTAACAGATCGGTGTTGGCAGCAGTGCGAACATACGTTAAAGATGACCATCAGTCTTGGGATCAACATTTGGACGAAATAGCTGGAGCTCTACGAAACACGGTCCATACAGCAACAAGTTTCTCCCCACATTTCCTAATTTTTGGCCGACACAAGGTTCTACACGGTTTAACATATACTGTATTGAAGGACTTGGAGTGTCTTCGTGATAACCAGTTATATATAGCTAGTGAAGCAGATCCACTAACCGTAGCTTAACGAGTCGTATTAGATCAGTTAAGAAAAGCATATGAGCAAAGCAAGTCACAATACAATTTAAGGGCAGGAATAAGAAGTTTTGCCGTAGGACAGAAGGTATTTGTTCGCAACTTCACCCAAAGCAAAGCTTCCGACAATTTTTCTGCAAAATTGGCAATGAAGTTCATACCAGCTAACATCATTAGGAAGGTCGGCACTGTTTCGTACGAGTTTGGGAACGAGTCTGGCAGATCACTTGGAATATATCACGCGAAGGATATTCGATAAGTCTACACTAACAGATGCGATTCCTACATATTTGTAAGTGGTTGGGATAGGTTATTATAGTTTTTTTAAGTAAGCAATTAGGTGGATAAATGCCGGGCGATTGAGACCATTTTCTCATGGGTCGTTACCACGTGTGTAGCGTTTGGTCGTCTACAATTTTTTTTACTCTACTGCATTTGATGGGTAAATGTATTTTGCTTGCATATATATTATATATTATAATTATATTTATTCTTAGTTCACGCACTATAGATGAACGAAAGAAAATTCCATCTATTGAGTGTACTTTAAAATAATCCCTTTTAATCTAAATGCAAGCGAAATTGCATTAATCAACATATGTTAATCAGTTTTGGTTAATTGTATTTCGTAACTTGAACAATAAAAGTTAAAATTAAATTATTTAAAAATTACATTGTGGAATATAATACGGTAATATTCATGATTGCTTAAATAAAACCGGAGTTGTGTATCGTGTACAATATAAATAAAAGCCAAGGTATGTTCTACTTCATATGAGTTGTAAAAGTTTTATATATTCAAGGTAGTTTTTCTAAGACATTCTTTTAATTTTCTTGGCTTTAGAAGCACGTGCGAAAATATCTACGTTCAGATAATAATAAACTAGGATAGTTTCCAAGATAAAATAGACGCGTTGTTATTCAGGTAACTGGATGTCAACATAGTGTCTAAGTGTATATAATAGTGTATCTTCTTCATTCAATGGTTTTATTTTGAGTTTTTTTTTGTTGGTTATTAACCGTATATAATTAGCAGTACATGCAAGCTCAGAAAGGAGATAGTGGAAGATTACGACCCGGAGGCTGACATCTAGCCAGAAAATGTACTGCCCACCATACAATACAATCTGAGATTTCTGTTAATGCATGATAGTTCAAATGCAGTATTCGATACAAAACTCCATCTAGTTTCCAAATATAATGTATTTAGAACTATCTGAACTAACATCGTTACAGTACCTTTAAAAACACTTTTCGTTTGAGGTAAATAGAAAATTTTATTTCATACTGGAAATTTATAAATATAAAAAGAAATGAGTTTTAAATTTTGCTCAACTTTAACGTCCTAAGACTTTATAAAATTTTATAAAGTCCTAGGACGTTAAAGTTCAATGTTTATGGTACAAAAAGTAGAACTTTAACGTCCTAGGACTTTATAAAATTTTATAAAGTCCTAGGACATTAAAGTTCAACTTTTTGTACCATAAATAATCCGAAAAATGTCGTTTTAGATATCAGTATGAAATAAACAATTTTATTCTTCAAAATCTTTAAATGCAACCATTTCATCAGATTTATTTTCACAATTTTCATTAAATAGATTCTGCCATCTTCTAAGATGAATAATTTAGAAAAAGATAATGATCTGAGTGATTCGATAACAGTTTAAGATGATAGTGAAAAATGCCGAACAATGCAACATTTAATTGAATCATTGTTGTTAAACAACAAATTCTCCATATATTATAAAATATCTACATTAACACATCCGGAACGGTTACTTCTGTAACTGATAATGCCAGATAGTATATAGCGTTATGAAAGGCTATATGTAGGTAAAAAATCTTGATAGCATTCTTTACGAAATTTGTTTGGCTCGTGAATAGAACGACTATTACAAACAATATTTTTTGGGTATCCTAATGAACATTTAATTGCGACCACTGCAGCTACTGGCATATTACTTGAGCATGTGTCGCACATTTCTCCTCAAAAATTTAATCTCACATATTGAATTATGTAGAGATAGTCAGTTCGCATTTAAGATTCATTTGATGTGTCGACCTTCTATGAAACGAAATTATTTTCATCGTCGTTTTTATGCATTTATTCTCAAGAAAAGCAGTTTACGTTGCAAGCGAATGCCCAAAATAACAACATTATTGATTATTATAATATCACACATGTATATCATAACATGTATATCAAAAGTAGTTTTAGTAATACAGTACATATCAATTAACTTTATAATACCAAATATATAGTGAGTTATTTAAAAGTCTAAGACAACGTAATGTTTTATTGACATCTAAGTTGAGATATTTTTTGATGAAACCACCTATATAGAGGTTGAAAGAAAACCAAGGGTGAACTTTCTGGCTTAGAGAATTGACTTTTACTTCTTACAAATATTATAGTTTTTTAAACAGCATTCAGATAATCATTTTGTTTGCGTTCCAGAAAATAATTTTTTTAAAATAGAAACCGCAAGAATTCTTAAGAAATAGCAAAGTAAGTTTTTCTAACAGAATTCGATTATTATTTTTGACAACAATTCCACTTTAATTATCAATATCAATATAAAACTTGTTCATATTTCAAATGATAACTTTAATTTACTGAAGAAAGAATAGTCGGACAGAGTGATTTAACATCAGTTAGTTGTTTCATGTCAAATAATCAAACATCTTACTCAAACTTTTAAATAGTCAAGTAGTCATAGAGTTCCATTAGGCAAATTATATTGAATTGCAAGACAAGTGCATTCTTATTATTATTTCTGTTTATTAATCACATAGTACAAGTAATATGTGAACCGTCGATATTCTCTTACTAGTAATACAATTTTTTCAAAAAGTGGTTTTCACTGAAAGTTTTCAAAACGATATACTTAATTTATTATTTCAAAAATAAATCTATAATAACAATAATAACTAGAATTTTGTGTAAGCAAATGTGTATGAAATGCTAACAAAAATCAATAAATTGTTGATATCGATCTTTGTTATTTATGCGGTCAATAGTGTTAATCCTATTAAAGAAGATATTGATGTAACAACTCGTGTTAAAGCAGTTGATATAAAACACGTTATTGTAAGTTTTTGATTTATTTTTGATTATAAATGGTATACTGATATGATAAATATATTGAAACTTTTTTAAATTAAACATTTTACTCGTATTCCAAGCTTTTTTATCTCACTTTATATAAGCAACACACCACTTTTATAAAGAAAAAAATTACTTTATGTGAAGAAGTAAAAGATATAAGTTTTACTTTGGAAAACTTTTTGGAGTGGGTTTTGTTGGTTTTCGAGTGTTTTTTGGATTTTTTTGTTTAAATCAATATGCAATTTTTATACAGTAGAATATTAAAGACATGTGTCATATGTGCAATCCTTTCAATGAGATTGTGAGATAATAAATTCGTTTTTGAAAATATGGAGTAACAGTTAAAAGTATAAAGGAAAAAGATTAAGTTTCTAGCTTTTCATAAAATTACAAATCTGCATGTTTTTGTTTGTATATAAAAAACATTTACATGATGGTCATTATTCGTTGATTATTTTTAGAAATATCATGGCTATTCCTTAATCATATGACCGTGTAAAAATCGTTGAGCACGGATCCTTAGCTGTTGGCTATCCAGCTTTTATTGATTTTTATAAATAAAGTTGGTAGCTTTTGAGTAAGTGAAAAGAAAAACAATCATGTAAAATGGAATAGACAGTTAAGCACAATTAGAAATCAGCCAAAAACAAATTCGAAATTTTTGTATGAACAGCCCTCTGAGAAGATGAAATTCAGCTATCAAGCGTTTCACATAATACCGGAGCAACAGCAGCAGTGCATCCATTTACTGTTCAAATAACAATGTGCGAAATCGTAAAGTATAAGCGTCTTTTATATACCCGCCTGCGTTAGTTTTTATAATAAATTCAATCCCAAAATTTCTATAGACAATTTCTACAAATTTACAAAATAATACTAACCGATGCCACTTTCGTATTGAAAAAAATTAGAGAATTTAGAGCATAAATGAACTACAAAAAATGCTAAAATCTAACACCAATGTTTGAATACACCTTGTAGATGCAATGCAAAAGTTGGTTTTCATCATAAGTATACATATATGAAAAGATTCTCAAAATAAGATAAACATGGGAAAAATCACATTTACCTAGCAGGCAAAATAAGCCCTAGTTATAGTCCACAACAAACTACGGATCCTTGCATCCAATAAACAAATTCTTCTTAACCTAAAATAAAACCAACAGTTGATATAACCACCAACAGTTGATATAAGAAAAATAATCTAACGACCAATCCTTTCCATACCAATCTTCGTTAATCACCAGAAAGAAACCTTCACCGAAAGAAAAAATCTTGGTTGATTCAAACATGTTGCATTGTTAATCGAGCATTAAGTGAAAATCTTGGAATTAAATACGTTTGTGATTGAATCAACCTTATCTTAATTCTTAATCAAATTAACAATTTAGCCGTTGTTGATATATTTTTTTATAAGTATTACAAACATATTTGATTTAACCATTTTTGTAGTTGAGTTAACTATGATTTCATTTTCAAGCAACACAGCACTGCCGTGTTTGATTTAATTTTCAATTGACTACAAACGTGGTAAATTAAAAATTAGACTAAAAATAGTGATATTGAATACGTTTTTGCATGATCAGGCGATTTTGCATGTTTACTGATTTGTAAATAAACATAGTAAGTTTCGTTTACAAATTACAGGTCGGTAAGTAATTACTTACCGATCATGCAGGCGGTAAGTAATTACTTACCGGTAACGGAGACCTCTGGGTGTGAATAAGAACGATTTTTAGTGAAATAATTGTGTACGTCTATTTACTAGCTAAATTTAAATAATATTCTTTTAAAAATATTGCAACTAAAAGATTTAACAGCAATTTATTTTGAAAAAATATTCGATGAAATTAAGTTTTGCAACAAAAAAACCTATAGAATTATGATGAAACGCAAAGCTTACTATTTTGAAATGAAATTTTAAGAAATTTTCTTTAAAACATAAAAACTTGAATTTTGTGAATGAATTTTATTATTTAAATAATTTTAATTGAATTTTTATTGATCGTGTAAAAAATGTAATAAGCATTTTGGGCATTAAGAGTATTACCGATTTCGGATATATTAGAGATCTCGACTTCGTGTCGATCTCAAAACATATTTTCTCAAACGGTAAAACACTCTTTCTGCCCTTAATACTTAAATAACTATTGTGATAGAATCAAGCAATACTCGCCGTATTAAATCTATTTGTTTGGTACATCTTTGTTTTGTTTTTGCTGCTATCGATGTTTGTATGGGTTCGTTTTTTTCGTAAATATAATATTTGAAATTTTTTATATTAGAAGTATGTATTTCGCATCAAACCCGACAAACATTTTTATGCATAAAGACAGCGTTCGTATATTTACGTTCTAAATAGGAAATGTATGAGTGTGATTTTGTTTGTAAAGGATGCGTCCATTTTTTCGCCATTTTTTTAATGATACAGTTTAAAAGACCAAATTTCAGATATCAAAAAATTTAAATATTTGATATGTGTAGAAAATAATACTAATTTTTCATAATTTTCTCATTAATATGAAAAGTTAAATTAAAATATCGATAAATCGACATGAAACAAGACAAATAAATAATAAATCACTAAAATTAATTATGGAAAGGGCCTATTAATTTAACAAGATTGTTGATATTATAATTATATTCACAAAAAAATTTCTTTCGCACATAATTTTATGTGCAGACTGCAGATAATATTAAAATTATTCAATTGAATTAAACGCATGTAAATTATTTTCTAAAATGTTAAATAAAACCAGCCATGTTAGAATATATAAAAAACTTTTTCTTTTTCTATTCTTTTGTTTATTATTATTGTCATTAAACGAATTTTGTTTCTCCTCGTTTTTTATTTTAACAAACACAATAATGTTCATTCTCTTTTCTCTCAAAAACATGAACAAACTACTTAGTTCAACTATGATTTGTGATTGTTTGAACACGAAATTGATCACGCCGTTGTTGATTTTGTGAAGGAGAACTTATTTCATTGTGTAGTGCCAAGATTGTTTAGAACACTGCTATATAATATTATGTAGTGCAAATGTTCGTTTGTTGGTCAACTCTAGCGCAGTATAAAAAAAAACAAAAAATTTGCATAAACATATATTTAATAGATTCAGGTTTAGTTAATTAATTTCTCTAGTGATCACTGTTTTGTTATACTCTAGACATACTAGTATTGAATAACAAACTCGTATCGGTGAGAAGAAGATGACCAGTCTTCACTTGTGTCTATTGACACATAATCAACAATTAATTCAGTAAATTATTTGTGATATAACATCACCCCGATGGAAAATCTCCCATCAAGAATAATATAATATAAAAAATTATGGTGCAAATTATGAAACTTTTTGCAATCAATACAATTTTCGACCGACCTGGTTTCGAACCAATGAGAAAATTTTAAACTTTAAAAAAGTTTATCATTCTCATCAGGGTTAGCCGACTATAAACTACCGAAAAATGTCAATGCTAAATATAAACCAAAAATTAAGTTACAACTCTAGCGAAGTATAAAAAAACTAAATATTTACATAAACATATATTTAATAGATTCAGGTTTAGTCAATTAATTTCTCTAGCGATCGCTGTTTTGTTATACTCTAGACATACTAGTATTGAATATCAAACTCGTCTCGGCGAGAAGAAGATGACTAGTCTTCACTTGTGTCTATTGACACATAATCAACAATTAATTCAGTAAATTATTTGTGATATAACATTACGCCGATGGAAAATCGCCGATACGAGTTTGTTATTCAATACTAGTATGTCTAGAGTATAAAAAAACAGTGATCACTAGAGAAACTAATTGACTAAACCTGAACCTATTAAATATATGTATGTTTATTTATTTATTTTTTTTTTGTTATTAAAATGTGATGTGTAGTAGGCATTACAATATGTGTCACAACAACACATAAAAACCTTTTAAGACCAAGGTCCCACAACAACATGCGTTCTAAGGATGTTAATGGACGCAAATCTGTTTTTTTTGTTTTTTTTAATATTTTTTGTTAAATAATGGACCACTAAACTATAAATCCTATCACATATAAAATATGAAATAGGCCAATATTTCGTGATAGGATGGGGAAAATAAAAATAAAATAAGAGATAAAAAGCAAATTTGTTTTAAAAATTTGCAGGAACAAAACTAAAATTGGTTTGCCAATAGTCCAGCTAATGGCATAATTATTGATTATGGTACGCAGTATATTTTTCAATGTTTAAAGCTCAGATATATAGTTATATGAAAGCTCGTTTCTTCGAGCAAGCTACAGCGTTCCAGCATTAAGGAATATTCATTAGCTAAGATTGAGAGTGCTACCGTTGACTGAATACAGTTCATCCGCCAGCACCCCTAAGATATCACCTTGGCTAGTGATATCTCACTGCTATTGCCAGTGGTAAGTAATATCTCACGTTAACTCATGTGCCAATAACAGGGACTGGAGTGCGCGGGGTTGTCACACCCGTGGATCAAAAAATAGAAAAAAATTAACAAATTAATAAAAACTGATCCCTCCATGCGATGTAAATTTTTTGTTTTTTTATACTTCGCTAGAGTTGTTACCTAATTTTTGGTTTACATTTAGGCCCGCTATACACTTGAGCTAAACTATGTGAACTATGCGAACTATGTTTTTCGTATACAACGTAATTATACAAAAAAACATTACGGAAACAAAACATTTAAAAAAATAAAATAAAAAAGAAACATTACATTCATTACATTTTGTTTAAAAAATATTATTCGCGTTAAAACATTATTTTTTTAAAAACATAGTTCGCATAGTTTAGCTCAAGTGTATAGCGGGCCTTAGGGTTGACATTTTTTGGTAGTTTATCTAGTCGGCTAGCCCTGATGAGAATGATAAACCTTTATAAAGTCTAAAATTTTCTCATTGGTTTGAAACTAGGTCGGTCGAAAATTGTATTGATTGTAAAAAGTTTCATAATTTGCACCATATTTTTTAGATTCAGTTTTTATATTATTCTTGATGGGAGATTTTCCATCGGGGTGATGTTATATCACAAATAATTTACTGAATTAAACATTTCTATTATCAACTTAGCATTGAGACAATTTTCTATGAAACAGTGCAGAAAAATAAAACAATGTTGAACAATAAAACAGTGCGGAAAAATCTCACTTTTTGATATTGTTGACAATATCGATACACGTTAAATTGTGATTCGGAATTGCAAAAAGTACTATTCTAGTGTCTTATAATTCTAAACTACATAATGGTTAGATCTATTGCTATCGTATAGATAAAAATCTTAACAACATCTTGAAGATTGCTTAGCTTTGTTAAAAATTAATTATTTTTAATTTGAAATGATTTAATTTTTTATTTTATCATTGCAAACGTTTCGACCTTTAGGGTCATCCTCAGTGTCTCAAACAACAAAACAACAATGCAGTTAAACAAAACAAATGATATGGTAATAGGTGGTACATAAATACAAATTAGTGTAATACTTAGGCCTAAAATTATGATAATTATATGTTCTTTTTTTAAAAAACAACAAACAACTTACATTTATTGAAAATCTCAACACTTTCAGTTCAACACTTTCATATGAATTTTTCATGTTATTGAATTAAATATAAAAATATGGAGGGGCTGAAATCTCACAGCTCTGAGATATCAAGACTTCCTTTACCCAGGATTTTGATATAGTTTTCGGCAAAAAACTTTCACGAGGACATGGTTTTTAGTTTTGGGCAGCGATGTATATCAAACATAACTCTTTGTTAAAGTACAAGTATTTTTTATATCCGTTTAAAAACTTATTACAAAATTAACACGAAAATATCAATACGTTGCCGGAAAATTATAATCAAAATTCCAAAAATATTGTTAAATTAAATAAAATCAAACTTTTTCAAAATTCCAAAAATATTCCAAAAACTGAATGAAATCAAATATTTAAACTTTTTCTAAATTCCGACAATATTCCAAAAATTCTAACAAATCAAACTTTTCCAAAATTCTAAAAATATTGCAAAAATTATTACAAAATCAAAAATTAAAACTTTTTACAAAATTATAATAAAATCAAAAATTAAAAATTTTTCAAAATTCTAAAAATATTTCAAAAATTCTTACGAAATCAAAAATTAAAACTTTTTCCGAAATTCTAAAAATAATGCAAAAATTATTACAAAATCAAAAATACAAACTTTTTCAAAATTCCAAAAATATTTCAATAACTATAACAAATTCAAAAATTTCCATGTTCAATTTCATTTTAAATTACATTTACGTCATAAAAACAGCTACATTTTTTTTCCAAAAAATTGGGTAAAAAAATAAATAAAAATCTTTCTTTTGACACACTTGACAACATTTTTTGACAAACTTATAATGCAATAATCTAGTTTTTCATCTCACATACCAATCCCTACCATCAAGATTTCTCCAAATTTAATGTTCCTACTCGTAATCACTTAAAATGAACGTTTTTTAAGCCAAAAATATGAAAATTTGCTATTTTTGACACACATAATGATTTTTTGACACACTTCCGGTACAGTTATCGAACACAGCGTCCTTTCGGACCTGTCCCTTGAGTATACCTATTTAAAAAAAAAACATTTTTGAAATCCCTTCAGCGGTTTTCCCTGCAGCGTAGGTAATGACGTCGGCCGGCAGACAGACATACATTTTTATTTTTTTGCTTTTTTAGAATCAGGAGGTCCTAAAACGTCGAGAAATGTCAAAAAAAGTGGGGGGTAAGAATTTCACTTTGAGCTCATGAATGTAATACTTAGGTCTTTCAGACCGAAGTAATAAAACTTAAATTATTTAAAAAACTCTTTAAAAATTTTTTTATGATCAACTAATGATCAACTCAACTAACGTATTAACATTAATATTATAGATTTGCGTTTTTTTCTATTACTGGAAAGTGCTGAGTAAAAAGTAGTCAACCTTTACTCATCGCATTCCAATTGTAGAGGTAACCATAAGAAAGGTAACCATAGATATGATGTTTTAAAATTAATATTTTTATAATTGTTTATTAGAGATTTTCGATTTTTGTACATTTAAGTATAACGTTATAGTTACGTTATTTTAAAATTAAATGTCATGCTTAAAACTTATCTTTTAAACATTACATTTAATTTTAAAATAGCGTAATTATAACGTTATAACATAATAAAATATAATATTTTTCTGTTTCATAACGAAATAACGTACCGAAAAAATAAATATACTGTTGTAAAAACGAAACGCATTACGTTACGAATTTTTTTGTTCGTTTTGCAACACTGAACTGTTGAATTATGTGATGGTGTATGAATGATGAGTAATCGTCACAATATACGCCTATTAAATAATGCGCTGGTGGATGAATGTTGAACAACTTGCATGAAAATAATTATAAAACGGCTGACTCCGGCCAATTTGGTTGAAGGTTAAATAAATGATCCCTCTTAATTCGTATGGTAATTTCCTTAATAATTTGCCTTTCCCAGTTGTAAGTGATCATTTTTCTTATTTCTTTTCCTTTTATATTACTTATTATTGTTTTTGTTTATCTTGCCTTTTTATATATACTAGGAGGGCCCGGCGTGCTTCGCTACGCTTATAAATGAAGTTTTTGCGTAGACATTTTGTTGACGTAGAAGCAATGATTTCAAAAAGAGGTAATGAGAAATGCTAGCATATAATTTTTAATTTTTCTTTTTAAATATATGAATGAAAAATAATCAGAACTCTAGCCGATCAGTTCGGATATATGAAAAATTAGCGATCAAATAAGCTAGAGATCAAATAAGCTTACTTGAAAACTTATTTGATCGCTAATTTTTCATATATCCGAACTGATCGGGTAGAGTTCTGATTATTTTTCATTCATATATTTAAAGAGAAAAATTAAAAATTATATGCTAGCATTTCTCATTACCACTTTTTGAAATCATTGCTTCTACGTCAACAAAATGTCTACGCAAAAACTTTATTTATAAGCGTAGCGAAGCACGCTGGGCCATCCTAGTATCTATAAATCTTATATTTGATATTAAAATAAATTTATATTTAATACTTTGTCTAATTATCCAATTTTAAACGTATATTATATGTTGGTTTTAATCATAAATGATTAATTAAAATGTTATGCATACATTGTTCATCTAACATTACAAGAAAAAAATCTGGATTAAGCTGTTGCGTATGCGAAAATAGTTTTCATTCTAAATGTTTGAGCTTAACTAAAGATCAATTTGATCTTATAACTTCTGGTGCAATTAATGGTTGGATCTGCAGCACATGCATACCATTAAAATCAAGAAAATCAATTGCAGTTCCTGTTCCAACTGTGGTTTCTGATGAATCTCAGAATGAAGCACATGATATAAAAACTGTGCTTACTAAAGTTAAAATGGATTTAGATGCAATAACTATTTCAAACAAATTATTTCAAGAAACTGTTGATTCATTCTCCAACCTAATTGACGGCTTCAATATTAAACTGGAGAATTTGGAGAAGAGAATGAAAATTCTTGAGCATACTGTGAGTGTTAATAAGAGTATTAATAATAAAGTAATATCGCTGGATGATAATGAACGCAGTTTTGACCTTGTTGTTCATGGCATTCCTTTTAAAGCTGATGAAGATTTATCTTATATTAAACAAAAACTTCTAGCTTACTATGAAGTTTCTTCAACTTCTAATAATATAAAAAGTATTTCAAGGTCTCTTAAAAGGAACTTGACCACTATTCCTGTAATTATATTAAAATGTGACGATATTTCGACAAAACAAAAAATTTTGGATGGCTTCAAAGCTAAAAAAGTTTCAATGAAAAGAAACAGTATTATAAGTGATATTGGCTATGATTTATCATTTGATAATGGTCGTAACAACTTCTACATTACCGAATATCTTAACCCATACAAGCAACAACTACTTTTGAAAGCCAGAGAGTTATTAACTGATAAACTAGCTAAATATGTATGGGTTCAGAATGGCGATATCCTGGTAAGAAAGTTCGATAATGATAAAATCACTAAAATTACATCTGCTGAAATAATTCAATTTTTACGAGATAATTAATTTATTTCCTTTTTTTAATATTATTTAGTTTAGTGTTATTTCATTTCATTTTATTCATTATATACATAGTTTTTTATAATGTTATTATCAATTTACTACCAAAATGTTAATGGTCTTAGAAGCAAAACAAATGATTTTTTTAAAAACTTACTTGCGTCTAATTATGATGTAATATGTCTTACTGAAACATACCTAAATGATAACATTTCTGATAATGAATTATTTTCTAATCAATACACTGTTTATAGAAGGGATAGAGATCTTAATCTTTTTCCTAATAAAAAAGATGGTGGGGGTTGTTTGATAGCAATTAATTCCAAGTTTCAAAGCTTTCGTTTACCATTATGGGAAGTTTATTTGGAGGAGATATGGGTATGTCTTAAGTTTAAACACAAAAAATTATATTTGAACGTACCTTATATTTATCCTAATGCAACTATCTTGGATTATGATGGTTATTTTGAAAATATCAACAATATTATAAATACACACAAAATTGATTCTAACTTTCTTATTGTTGGTGACTTCAATATACCTAATATTAAGTGGTCATTTGTTGCTGATATCTTGGAACCAAGCCTTTTAAGTGTCACTAGACCAGCTCAAGCACTTATCGAAACATTGAGTTTCACTGATATTACCCAATTCAATCATTTAACTAACAAATCTAATCGAATTTTAGACCTGGTTTTATCCAATTTGCATGTAAGCAATGTTACGGTAAGCAATCCTACGGATGTGTTATCAAAAATTGATCAACATCATCCACCAATTGAAATTTCAATAAATCTTAAAAAATTTGATCTCTTAAAAGCCGATGAATCTGTACGCTTTAATTTTTACAAAGGAAATTATGATGAAATTAACGTAGCTCTATCTGAAATTAATTGGTGTCACATGTTTGGCAATAAAGATGTTGATCAGTCAGTTGATGCTTTTTATGATGTTCTTTATCAGTTAATCAATCAATTTGTCCCTAAATTCAAAATTAAGTCTAGTAAATATCCCATCTGGTATTCAAAAAGTTTGTTAAAAATGATTGAATTTAAAAATCTAATTCATAAAAAGTTTAAAAAAACTGGTGATCTTGATTATTACAATATGTTTTCTTCTTTGCGGAGCTCTGTTAAAAGGGAAATTAATGTATGTTATGCAAATTATTTAAGTGATATTGAAAGTTCCATTTCGTCAGATCCTAAAAAGTTTTGGTCTTTTACAAAAAAATTAAAAAAAACTAATGCTATCCCAGCGTCGATGCGTTTTAAAAACAATATAGAAAGTTCAACCAAAGGAATTTGTGATCTTTTTGCGACTTATTTTCAATCTGTGTACACCAGTACCCATCTTAATTCCACACCAACATTTGCAATAAGTGATATCTCTTTGGAAGATTCTTTATTTTCTGTAACGGAAGAAGAAGTACTAGCGGTATTAAATAAACTTGATCTAAATAAAGGTTTTGGAGCTGATCTAATTCCTCCTATTTTCTTAAAAAACACTTCTGCGTTGATCTGTCAGCCATTAACCATTCTATTTAATAAGTCTTTTGAAAATAATGTTTTTCCTATTAGATGGAAAATAGCTAAAATCATTCCAATTTTGAAAACTGGTGACAGTACTGATGTAGAAAATTATAGACCAATTGCAACATTGAATTGTTTCAGCAAAATTTTCGAAAGAATTGTTCACAACAAACTGTTTGACTTTACTAATATTAATATTATTAAAAACCAACACGGGTTTTTTAAGAGTAGGTCAACTCTTACTAATATGCTTAACTATACGGAATATATTTATGAATCGCTTGACTCTGGCGCTGGTGTTGATGTCATATATATGGATTTTTCAAAGGCCTTTGATAAAGTTAACCATAATATTCTCCTTCAAAAATTACGTAATTTCGGTCTGAATATAAAGTTTATCAGGTGGGTTGAATCTTATCTAAAACAAAGATCTCAATTTGTATGCATTAATGACTATGAATAATTTTCTTTCTGTCCTCATTCGGGTGTACCACAAGGTTCAATCTTGGGGCCTTTATTGTTTATTTTGTTTATTAATGATATTTGTTTACGCTTGGATTGCAAAGCACTCCTTTTTGCTGATGATTTGAAAATATTTAAATCAATCAAATCCATAGCTGACTGTATAGTGCTTCAAAATAATCTTAATAAAATATATGAGTGGTGCAAAAGTAACGATCTATATCTCAACATTAATAAATGTTTTACCTTTAAGCTTAAGCCTAGATCTTTTCAATTACAATTTATTTATAATATTAACAATTTAACTCTATGCGAAAAAGAAAGTATTCGTGATTTAGGCATTATTATGGATAACAAATTAAAATTTAAAATACATATTCAAGACATTGTTAACAAAGCTTTCAAAATGCTTGGTTTTGTTATGCGAGTGTGTTCAAATTTTCGTTCGTCTAAAACACTTATTACAATTTTTAATTCAATAGTTCGTTCTTCATTAGAATATATCTCGCCGGTCTGGAATCCAAAATATCAAACTCATATTGATCATATTGAGAGGGTTCAAATGAAGTTTACTAGATTTCTGAACTTTAAATTAAGCTTCCCATATCAACCATACAAAGATAGATTAAAACGATATAATATATTATCATTGGAACAAAGACGTACTATTGCTGATCAAACAACCCTTTATAAAATTCTTAACCATAGTATTGAATCAGATTTGGCTAGTCTAATTCGTTTGAATACCACACCTTGTTATAATACTAGGCATTCGTACACTCTGTATTATAATACTTTTCTAACTAATCTAAGAGTTCATTCACCGTTAATTAGATTACAATACAGCCACAACATTAAATTTAATCAAATCAATTTGTTTTGCTCTAACTTAGTCCAGTTTAAAAGAAGCCTTTTACAAATTGTTAAATTAAATTAAATTAATTTTATTTTTATATATATATTTTAAATTCTAATATTATTCATTTTATCTTGTGTTAAACATTCTTGGTTTATTACATTAACATTATCTTTTTATAAACTAAATTTAAACTTTTTATTGTAATTTTTTATATTATTTTTTAAATACTGTCTTTAATTTGTATTACTTTTAAATTTAAGCTTTTTACTGTAATTTTTTATATAATTTTTTAATATTGTCTTTAAATTGTATTACTTCTATACTAGCATGTTATTGGAAATATTTCCGTTTGCTAGTATTTAAATTGAAATAAATAAATTTTCTAAAAACTCAAACCTTACGCAACAACAACAAATATGTCATTTTATTTAACAAAAACAAAACAACAACAACAATTTTTCATCTCATTTGAAATTTCCCGACACAACAAAAAACTTATACTTTTATATAATAACTAGCAGGCCCGGCGTGCTTCGCTACGCTTATAAATAAAGTTTTTGCGTAGACATTTTATTGACGTAGAAGTAATGATTTCAAAAGTGGTAGTGAGAAATGATAGCATAATTTTCAATTTTTATTTTTAAAAATATGAATGAAAACCAGCTGATCAGTTCGGATATATGAAAAATTAGCAATCAAATAAGTTTTGAAGTAAGCAATAAAAAAATGTATAAATAAATAAAAAAGCCTAACAGTCGATTCTTTAATTTTTTATTTTTTTTTAATACTTATTCTGCTATTCGGGACGTCGGGTCAGCTTGTAAGATAAGAAAAAGAAAAAAAGAAATAGTTAATAAGTCAACAATTACATAATGTCAAAAAATAAAAATTAAAAAACACCTAAAATTTTTTTAATAGTCACTAAAAAATCACAATGAGAATTACAATTTCAGATTTCTTATTATAATACCTACTGATTATATTTCATTTTATTTTTACTTATTCTAAATTAATTTTCATTTTTATTGAAGTACTTTATGGTACACGATATTTTTTGTTTGATTACCTGGCTCGTAAACAAACAGAGTAGATGGTTTTCCAACACGGGAACAGGCAACATACAATTGACCATGCGAGAAACATGGGTTTTCTAGATTAATACCACAAACACTTAATGACTGCCCCTGGGATTTGTTTAAAGTCATAGCGAAAGCAAGCCGTACTGGAAACTGCAGTCGTTTAAACTCGAATGGTACGTCAGTCGGAATCATTGGGATGCGGGCTATCAAAATGTCTTCTCCTTTATACTTTTCTTTCAATATGATTGCTTCTATTACGTTATTCAGTAATTTTTTTATTGCTAATCGTGTGCCGTTACAAAGTCGCAGTTGGTTAATATTTCGCAACATTATAACTGCAGATCTAACCTTTAATTGAAGATTGTGAGGTGGCAATCCTGGCAAATCTAGTGAGTTTAACAATTCCGGTGGATAGTTCACGACATCATCTTCATTAGTTGCCGTATCAACTGATTTATATGTCCTCATTTCGTCAGGAATGTCATCTTGAATTTTGAAATTTAATTCATTTACATTAGTGTTTTTGGCAGCCAGTATAGCTCGTTTGCTCAACCAATAATTGTATAAGTAATTTTGAGCAACATTTGGAAACTCTTTTTGAAGCTTTTGATTGCGTTAACTGACCAAAACTCTCAGAAAAGGTGATGCAGCCAGTCAGCACGTCTATAGGAAATTGGCCATTACCAATATCAATGAGTTGTTTAGAGAACATGTCTCCAGATTGATCATTTTGCAACATAACATGCATATTCTTGCTTAAATGTAATACCTTGACATGTTTCCACAAATTGGAGGACTTTAAACATGCATTCAGTTCATCAGCATGCGTTGAACGTGGAACCACTGGCAATGTTTGCCGATAATCTCCTGATAATAAAATCATTGCGCCACCGAATCACTGTTTTAAAAATTTACTATAATAATCGTAGGAATCAATTTTGCCTACATTAATCGTAGTAAAAATATGTTTACGGTTAATATTACTATTAAAGAGTAATGTTACACGACAATGGTAAAATATGTACTACTCGAAGAGTAATTTTACTAAAGTAAATAAATTTCATATGTTCGTTGCTAGTAATTTTGCTCATAGCGAGTAAATTTCAATTATACTAGTAATTTTACTAATTTTTGCAGTTTTTACTAATTTTACTCTTAGGTAGCAATATTATAGTTTAGCTGGTAAGATTAATTTGATTTTCCCTTCACTTTCCCTATAGTAAAACCAAAGATATTGAACTTCAAATAATAATATATATTTTATTTCAAAGTTTTTTTAAATTCATGATTTTAACAGCACTTTTTTAAATAATTGATTAAAGTATAATACTTAATATTAAAATTTTTAGAATAACTATAAATTTATTTTAAAAAGTCAAATCATAATTTTTAATTAATTAATTAGTTAATTTTTTACACAAACATTGCTGCCAAAAGTAGTTCAATTATAGCACAACTTGATGCTTTTAAAATCTTTTGCATTCTACAAAATAAATTTTTTTCTCTGAATTAACTTTTACTTCGGTTCTAGAAGAGCTGTGCAAACGTGTTGACCTAATCGTATTTGCTTTTGTTGCGGAAAGTGAAGTTCCAATTCAATCTATAAATAAGAAAAGATAATTATTAAGGGACTTCGTTTTGTTTGATTTGAGCAAATTCAATTTTTTGTCAAAAAACACGCCAAATTTTTTAGAGATAATATCAAAGTTTTCTTTGAAATATTTTGATCTCACTACGATCCTGCTGTAACATTTAAAAAAAATGTAAAAGTAAATTTAAAAGTAAAAATGTATTTACATGTAAAAGCAAATGTTTATAAGTTTGAAAGCACTACGAATAAAAACTGAAACGGGCTGTGGAACGTATTAAGGCAATTTTGAATAAGTTCAGTGAGATATAACTCTTATTCCAATACTCTTTTTGCAGGCGATTGTTGCTACTACACTGAAACAATTTTATGTTTATGTAATTTATACATACTTGCCTATCGGTTGGATATCTTCCAAACATTTGTTGATAATTCCTATAATTATAAAAGCATGTCCGTTAATCCATTTATATAAAGCAAAAACCTTCACTCTTACCTGTAGATTGTAGATTGATAATACGAGTAGAAAATATTATCAGTTTGTCAAATTATATAAAATAAAAAAATTTGAAAATTTTGAACAAATGACAGCAAAAATTTGACTACTCGATTTAAAAAAAAAAATGTTTGCAATTTTTACGGTTTATTGCCTAAAAAATACTCTTTTTTCGTGTAATTTTTTTTTTAAATAGTATTTTTAATCTACAACTGTAGTAAATTTAATAGTTAAAAAGTATAATTTCACAATTGTTTTATTTTACTATGATTATCTCAGTTATATTAATGCTTTTGGATTGAAAACAACGATTACTACAATTAATGTAATATGAAATATTTGACAATTGATTTTTCCTGCAATTAAGCGAGCAAACATTTACTAGATTTTTGGAGTGTTTTTAATTTATTTTTAAACAGTGTGGTTTTGGTTGTTCCGTAGATCTTTTAAGGTTCTATCTAAAGCCTCTAAAGATTTTTTATGCGCCCTTGTTCATTCATCCTACACTATTAGTTTACATTGCTGCAAAACCTTTACCATTGCAGAATTCTTGGAAATGTTGCAGGTTGAAGTTTCGTTTCTTTGCATATTCAATGACAATTTTAGAGCTGAATGCGCTGTTCAACCGCCTTCAAGCAAAGTTGCTGCAATGCCTGACGAAGCAAGAGCAAGAGCAATTTCAGTTTTTGAGCGAATTGTTGCCAATATTAAAGTAATCAAAAAAGTTTTCCTGTACCACCAGGAGCGCCCAAGAAGTAAATCCCTCCAGTTCCATCATTTATTACTTTTATAAGAGTATCAAATACATACTTTTGTTCTTCGTTCAATAGTGAAAGATTTATTTGAATCGATTCTTTCAAAGTATGGAGATCATACGATTTTTCACGTTGTAGCTCTTGATGAAAAGCATCGTGCATTGGGCGATTGGGCGCGGCCATCCCCAATTGAAATAATAGCTTGTTTGACATCATCAAGCACATATCCTCAATGTAAATCAATGCCTCATTGTAAATTTCTTTACTTATTTGTAAATTCGGATTCCCTGTTCTATTGCGTATATTAAATTTTACCGTAGACAATTTGATTTGTTTTTGAGTAATGCTGCCATCGTATAAATATTGACAAATATTGACATTAATATTTATACGATACTAACGTCACTCAATTGTTTTGCCTTCCCGGAACCTCTCCACTAACATTTAAACGTTATGGTATGGTATTAAAGTTCAAATTGACTTTTAAGTATTATTACGAATCGATTGTATGGGAGTATAGAAAAGTGTTGTTTTTAGACTTTTTTAGGCAATTTTTTAAATTTTTCTCTCCGTTAAAACCATCCTCGTACTTCAAGGAATATTCTAAAAAAAGAATTACCGAAATCGGTTCAGTTGCTCTCGAGATTTGCGCTTAGCAACACATTCAGCGATTCATTTTTATATTATAGATTTTATTGATTTTCCTCAAAAATTGTATCTCTTTCTTCTTAAAACATATAGAACAACACAACAACAACAAAGTAATATAAAAATACTTGTTGTGCACAGAAAAATCAAATCAATTTTATAAATTGTTTCTTCAATTTCTAATCAATAGAAAATATTTAAAAACAAAGTAAAATAATAATTAAATCAAAGAAAATAATAATATTTAAAAACAAAGAAAAATTATACGTTTATCCCTAATAATAATATTCAAAAACAAAGAAAAATAATACAATTATTCCCTCCGGAAGCATTTCATAAACTAAATTTTCTTATTTCGTTTCGTTTGTTGTTTCGTGTTTTTTTTAATCGTTTTTTATATTCTCTTAAAGCAGGCTACAGACCTTCAATCAATTTGTCAATCAATTGAAAACGAAAATAAACGAAATAAAATTTAGGGGATTTTTACACTAAATTTTATTTCGTTTATTTTCGTTTTCGAATTGATTGACAAATTGATTGAAGGTCTTTAGCCTACTTTTCGTTTTTCTGAAAAAAAAGAAAAATAAATACTTGGGCAATTCCATTTGATATTGTATAGGGGGAGGCCGTTAAATTCAAAAATGCATTTTGATTCGTCTATAACTTTTTTATTTATGATCCGAGAAATCCCAAAAATCTTTAAAATCTAAGTTACACTAATATCAGTTAGCAGTGAAAATTTGAACTGAATCAAAATTCGAATAAAAAAGCCTTAGGCTGTACAAAGTTTATTTTAGCGTATTAATATATAAGATTTTCCTGAAGGTAGCAACTAAAATTTATGAGAAAAAATTATATTAGTAACTAGAATTATCAGCAATTTTATTAAAATGGATGACAAATGGGACCATGCCAGCCCATGGGGTATGCCTTACTGCGGGGAAGGGTGACGGTCGCCTCTTCTTCCTAAACATTTTGTTTTGAATTTTTGTTTTTTGAAGGTTTTTGGGGATAAAATAAAAAAATAAAATAAACTACGTTAAAGGATGGGAGTAGGAAAGGGGAAGGGAATAAGATTGTGTATGTGCAGATAGTATATCACCCGGCTGGCAAGTGTCGAAGGGATGGTCAGAGGATAAATCCTCTGAGCCACCATTCAATCAGCGACACTTCCCACCCGTGATCCACACTACCAACACATAGGAGGTGATGCTATGACGAAGATAGGTTCAGCTGCCCATCAGCATGAAGGCTGAGCGAAATCTTCCCTCGACAGCTGATCAGGCTGTCTTGGAAGAACTTCCTCAGTATCATGCGATGGGAACCAACCCATCTAGACCATATGATGCTAACATTCCAGGGAGGTGATTCTAACGTTATGGAATGTAAGTCCAGATAGGGATCCCGAGAACATCGCGAACCCGGAGCCTAACCAGATGACCGGGCTCGAACGAGAATTGGCGTACACCCAAATTTTCGTCAATCTAGGCCTGGCATCTTGGCCACCTCTGGCCTTCCCGGTACCCTCGGGAAACCTACCCGTTACTAGGGTCCGTGGGTTTGTTAAGCCCATTGAGAATAATTCCAAAAAATTATTCTCACCCTTCCGTTATAAACAATAAAAAAGGAAGTATTGCTGGAGGCGTGGGGACGCAAAACCCCATCGAAGACAATCTGAGGCATCCCAAATCATCTTCGCTCCTTCGCGTTTGAAGCAAGTAGCTGCTTCCACGCCACCAGTGTCTTTAACTATTGCAGGATGGAAATACAGTTGATTTTGGAAGAAAAATTTTTAAAAACAAATTTGCAGGTGTTTTTTTGCATTATGGAGGGCGTCCTTCCAGGGTACCACTACATTGTGATAGTCCTTAGTGGAGCCCCACGTTGGGCGCCAAATTTGTAATGGAGAACAGGTTCCATAGGAAGACCAATGGAATCGGTATGGTAGGCCGCACCCCTAGTTCGATTTTGAACCCTAAGCTATCTTCAGTCTGTGGGAACGAGAGGTTATACCTGCTGCCCAGTACAAATTACCTGAATTTTACGCGTGTATCGTTTATCTACTAGATTGGAGATCAAAACAAAAAGTAAAAAAAGAAGACTCTGGCGGCCCTACATGGCGAAGAAGCCACGACCGCCACGAACCCCATAATTTATGTATTTAATGCGGAAAACTGAAACGTGGGACTTTTCACGTTTGGAATAGATGCCTAAGGCGTCTATTTATCCATGTGTTTTATAAATTTTGAAAGTGATAAATGGTTATTCACGGTCTTCACCAAGGAAAAATCTCTAATTATACTAATTTACTCTAACACTAACAAAATCCTATCGAGTATTTCTACTTAAATTTTAGCTAACAGGAAATGTAATAATTTAACACAAAAAGAGACGAACTATAATACAAAAATTATATAAATTAAAATAATACAAAAAGTGCTTACATTAATTGTATGTTGAATATTGTCTTCCAATATCAGTCCTGTCCAAAATTTCCTTTCCTTTTCCATGCAATCCATCTCTTAATATATCCGGCGTTACATAATTTCCAATTATAGTACAACTATTGAATTATAACTGTTGTAACTGTTGAATTATGTGATGGTGTATGAATGATGAGTAATCGTAACAATATACGCCTATTAAATAATGCGCTGGTGGATGAATGTTGAACAACTTGCATGAAAATAATTATAAAACTGCTGACTCCGGCGAATTTGGTTGAAGGTTAAATAAATGATCCCTCTTAATTCTGTATGGTAATTCCCTTAATAATTAGCCTTTCCCAGTTGTAAGTGATCATTTTTCTTATTTCTTTTCCTTTTATATTACTTATTATTGTTTTTGTTTATCTTGTCTTTTTATATATACTAGGAGGGCCCAGCGTGCTTCGCTACGCTTATAAATAAAGTTTTTGCGTAGACATTTTGTTGACGTAGAAGCAATGATTTCAAAAAGAGGTAATGAGAAATGCTAGCATATAATTTTTAATTTTTCTTTTTAAATATATGAATGAAAAATAATCAGAACTCTACCCGATCAGTTCGGATATATGAAAAATTAGCGATCAAATAAGCTAGAGATCAAATAAGCTTACTTGAAAACTTATTTGATCGCTAATTTTTCATATATCCGAGCTGATCGGGTAGAGTTCTGATTATTTTTCATTCATATATTTAAAAAGAAAAATTAAAAATTATATGCTAGCATTTCTCATTACCACTTTTTGAAATCATTGCTTCTACGTCAACAAAATGTCTACGCAAAAACTTTATTTATAAGCGTAGCGAAGCACGCTGGGCCATCTTAGTATCTATAAATCTTATATTTTCTAAAAACTCAAACCTTACGCAACAACAACAAATATATCATTTGATTTGACAAAAACAAAACAACAACAACAATTTTTCATCTCATTTGAAATTTCCCGACACAACAAAAAACTTATACTTTTATATAATAATTTTATTGATTTTCGTCAAAAATTGTATCTCTTTTTTCCTAAAACATATAGAACAACACAACAACAACAAAGTAATATAAAAATACTTGTTGTGCACAGAAAAATCAAATCAATTTTATAAATTGTTTCTTCAATTTCTAATCAATAGAAAATATTTAAAAACAAAGTAAAATAATAATTAAATCAAAGAAAATCAAAGAAAATAATAATATTTAAAAACAAAGAAAAATTATTCGTTTATCCCTAATAATAATATTCAAAAACAAAGAAAAATAATACGTTTATTCCCTCCGGAAGCATTTCATAAACTAAATTTTCTTATTTCGTTTCGTTTGTTGTTTCGTGTTTTTTTTTTAATCGTTTTTTATATTCTCTTAAAGCAGGCTACAGACCTTCAATCAATTTGTCAATCAATTGAAAACGAAAATAAACGAAATAAAATTTAGGGGATTTTTACACTAAATTTTATTTCGTTTATTTTCGTTTTCGAATTGATTGACAAATTGATTGAAGGTCTGTAGCCTGCTTTTCGTTTTTCTGAAAACAAAAAACAAATAAATACTTGGGCAAATCCATTTGATATTGTATAGGGGGAGGCCGTTAAATTCAAAAATGCGTTTTGATTCGTCTATAACTTTTTGTTTATGATCCGAAAAATCTTTAAAATCTAAGTTACACTAATATCAGTTAGCAGTGAAAATTTGAATAGAATCAAAATTCGAATAAAAAAGCCTTAGGCTGTACAAAGTTTATTTTAGCGTATTAATATATAAGATTTTTCTGAAGGTAGCAACTAAAATTTATGAGAAAAAATTATATTAGTAACTAGAATTATCAGCAATATTATTAAAATGGATGAAGAATGGGACCATGCCAGCCCATGGGGTATGCCTTACTGCGGGGAAGGGTGACGGTCGCCTCTTCTTCCTAAACATTTTGTTTTGAATTTTTGTTTTTTGAAGGTTTTTGGGGATAAAATAAAAAAATAAAATAAACTACGTTAAAGGATGGGAGTAGGAAAGGGGAAGGGAATAAGATTGTGATTGTGCTGATAGTATATCACCCGGCTGGCAAGTGTCGAAGGGATGGTCAGAGGATAAATCCTCTGAGCCACCATTCAATCAGCGACACTTCCCACCCGTGATCCACACTACCAACACATAGGAGGTGATGCTATGACGAAGATAGGTTCAGCTGCCCATCAGCATGAAGGCCGAGCGAAATCTTCCCTCGACAGCTGATCAGGCTGTCTTGGAAGAACTTCCTCAGTATCATGCGATGGGAACCAACCCATCTAGACCATATGATGCTAACATTCCAGGGAGGTGATTCTAACGTTATGGAATGTAAGTCCAGATAGGGATCCAGAGAACATCGCGAACCCGGAGCCTAACCAGATGACCGGGCTCGAACGAGAATTGGCGTAAACACCAATTTTCGTCAATCTAGGCCTGGCATCTTGGCCACCTCTGGCCTTCCCGGTACCCTCGGGAAACCTACCCGTTACTAGGGTCCGTGGGTTTGTTAAGCCCATTGAGAATAATTCCAAAAAATTATTCTCACCCTTCCGTTATAAACAATAAAAAAGGAAGTATTGCTGGAGGCGTGGGGACGCAAAACCCCATCGAAGATAATCTGAGGCATCCCAAATCATCTTCGCTCCTTCGCGTTTGAAGCAAGTAGCTGATTCCACGCCACCAGTGTCTTTAACTATTGCAGGATGGAAATACAATTGATTTAGGAAGAAAAATTTTTAAAAAAAAATTTGCAGGTGTTTTTTTGCATTATGGAGGGAGTCCCTCCAGGGTACCACTACATTGTGATAGTCCTTAGAGGAGCCCCACGTTGGGCGCCAAATTTGTAATGGAGAACAGGTTCCATTGGAAGACCAATGGAATCGGTATGGTAGGCCGCACCCCTAGTTCGATTTTCAACCCTAAGCTAACTTCAGCCTGCGGGAACGAGAGGTTATACCTGCTGCCCAGTACAAATTACCTGAATTTTACGCGTGTATCGTTTATCTACTAGATTGGAGATCAAAACAAAAAGTAAAAAAAGAAGACTCTGGCGGCCCTACATGGCGAAGAAGCCACGACCGCCACGAACCCCATAATTTATGTATTTAATGCGGAAAACTGAAACGTGGGACTTTTCACGTTTGGAATAGATGCCTAAGGCGTCTATATATCCATGTGATTTATAAATTTTGAAAGTGATAAATGGTTATTCACGGTCTTCACCAAGGAAAAATCTCTAATTATACTAATTTACTCTAACACTAACAAAATCCTATCGAGTATTTCTACTTAAATTTTAGCTAACAGGAAATGTAATAATTTAACACAAAAAGAGACGAACTATAATACAAAAATTATATAAATTAAAATAATACAAAAAGTGCTTACATTAATTGTATGTTAAATATTGTCTTTCAATATCAGTCCTGTCCAAAAATTTCCTTTCCTTTTCCATGCAATCCATCTCTTAATATATCCGGCGTTACATAATTTCCAATTATAGTACATACATTTCCTTTTTAATTCTTTATAAAACATCTGTTTTATCCACTCGTTGCACTTTATACCGGTAAACAAATTTTGTTGCATATAAATAACATCAACAAACTATCAGCATGCATATATTATTTATTTCTAATCAACAGACGTAATTTGCTTCGTCGACGCTATAATTTAACCAATTTCACGGTTTCGAATAAAGGAATAGACAACTTTAATTTCGAACACTAAGCAATTTAAAAACTACTTTCACATGAAAATATAAACATTTCTTCAACTATGTAATTCTTTTTTTTGTATTTTATTTATATTCAACAATAAATTTTTATAAATTTAACACAATATGATTTCTCTTTGTTTTATTTTATTTTACATTAAATCGAATCCTTTTTATACCTTTAAGGCTACGAACATTTTTATTTTATTTTAAAATTACAACTCAACTGCATTCAAAAACATTTTTTTTATTTATAATATTTAAAATAAAGTAAAAAAAGAGAGTGTTTGTTTGTTGAATGTATGACCTCTTCCGTTTCATTTTATTTAGCAAAGAGATAAACTAAAAGAAAACAATTCGAAATGTTTTAGAGAGGATTAAAACATATAAAAAAAACTATTATGCCTTTGATGTTTTTTTTTGCAGGAAGTCCGAAGATTGTTTATAGTGATTGTTTGGTCGGTACAGAACTTACATTTGTTTTAGAGTTGATGTAGAATTTCTCAAAAGTGCCTGTTAAAAATCACGTAATTTGGCGGGCATAACAAAGCAAAAACAAAATCATTTCCTTTAGGCAGACTCATCCCGGTTAAAGAATTCATTCAAAACCGGAATAAACCTAAAAATAAAGACAAGTAAACATGAACCCACCCCAGGCTAGTAATCAATCCCGTTGTTCGTTCCTTGTTGGATTAGCTGTTCATCTCGCCCAGGTCAATCATACAAACGATTTTATAAAAAACAGCTGAATCAGGCGGTTGCTGATGAAAATTGAACAAATTGTACGTAAGACTCACAACAAACGGTTGAAGATTGCGGTTGTGAATGCAGAATGAGTAGTTATATCAATATAAAACTATTGAATCATGCGATGTTCGATGAATGTTGAGCCAATTGTAGCAATTTATACTCGTTGAATTATGTGATTGTGGATAAATGTTGAGCAAATTGTAGCAATATAGAATCGTTGAAACAGGTGATTGTGAATGAATGATGAGTAATTGTATCAATACAAAACCATTGACTCATGCGATGGTGGACGAATATTGAGCCAATTGTAGCAATATAAAACTGAGGAATTTATGTGATTGCGGATGAATGATGACCAAATTGAATGGATAAAACTACAAAACTGCTGGATCATGCGATTGTGGATGAATGATGAACAAATTGTATGAAAAAAATTATAAATCAGCTGAATTATGAGATGCAGATGAATGATGAGTAACTGTCGCAATATTGAGCTGTTGAATTATGTGATGGTGTATGAATGATGAGTAGTTGTAACAATATACGCCTATTAAATCATGAGCTGGTTGATGAATGTCGAACAACTTGCATGAAAATAATTGTAAAACTGCTGACTCCGGCGAATTTGGTTGAAGGTTAAAAAAATGTCGATACTAAATAACCCGGTTGAGCCAAGCTAATGAGGTTACAGGTTGAACCGTATAAGTGTAGCTATGTAATGGTGTATTCAAGTGACGGTGTTTAAAAGTTGTTTATTAACCTACAACAATATGCAGCAGTTCACCAATGGAAGCTGGAGAACGAAGGAAATAAATAAAAATACGACTTACTGCCTTTTTATGGGTTGAACGCTGGCCAGCTTCCAAGAATCGGGAAATAGTCCGATTTTAAAAGATAAATAGACAATTTTTGTTAAAATTGGAGCTAGTTGCCTAACAAAGTTTATAAGAATGAGGGCTGGAATACCGTCGGGGAGAGCAGATTTGTTTATATTGATAGAAAGAAGCATTTTCCGTACAATATTGCAACAAAAAATAATTGGCTTCATTTTCGTTACAACTGGGGAAATGAGTGTGGGAGGATGTGGAGGTTCAACTATGTTTGAGTTGCGAAAATACGACCCAAAAGATCTACCTTCTCTTTTGAGTCACTTACAGGAATGTCAAACAGAACTAAGGTTGGAAAAGAAAATATGGGCTGATTTAACTGCCATGAAAGAAACTACGTGAACCAGATGGGTGCTCGGCGAATTCCTTTGCTTTCTTCTGGATAAACGCGTCTTTATCCAAGTTTATTTTGTATTTACTAATATTCTTAGCTTTCTTATAGGCGCTATGGGTTTCAGGTGTTTTATTTGAATTATACGTCATTAATGCTTTGCGTTTATTCCTCACTACCTCATTAACATCCCGGGTGAACCAAGGCTTAGTTTTAGGAGTGATTAATCGATTTGAAATAAACCGTCTCATTCCGTTTTTTATGATTTCAGAAATTTTTATTGTCGATGTGCTAGGATCTTGATCAACACAACAGATAGTTTTCCAAGATGTTTCATCATAAAAGTTTCTCAGTTCCTCCCAGTCATTTGGGGATCTGTATAATCTTATTATAAACAAAGTTTCATCACCACCTGAGGTCTTCAGTGCTAGAGAATTATGCTGCTTAGAGTTCAACGCGTAAGCCCTCTCATACATGACAGTGAATTTCGAACAAATACACAGACACCATGCTTGTTATAAAAAGAATGTTCCAATTCGTAACTAGGCATCCGGTATTTATCGAGATCCAATTTCGATGCTTTGCCACTGTCTATTGTTTCGGTAAGAAACAATATGTCAGGTTTATTTTTTTCGATGTAGTGATGAACCTCGTTTAGATTCGAATTGAGACCTCTTATGTCGGTGAAGTCAATGCTAAGCTGTTGGTTATATCTGCTGCCATTTTGTTGAGACAAAAACTTACCCTTTGCCATTGCAGGTATAGATACTGAAATTCGGCCAGGCCTAAATTTCAGTACTAAACAGTACTAAAAACTGGGTATATCAGTCTCAAAAACACGATAGTAGGTTTCATGCAACAGCTGCACGCATAAAAATAGGAACACAAAAGACACTTACAAAATTGAAGAGCACAGATAAAGTGATAAATTCGAAATTCTTACTAATAACTAAAACGAAATTTTACATTTCTTGTTACCAGGCAATACAAAACAAATTTATGCTTTAAAATAATAACAAAGCAATATATTTTATTCGGCAATATATTTTATAACAAACTCATATACTTTATAAGTTAATTGGAAAAAACGATAACAATATAAACAAAGCAAATATATTAAAAAAATATCTTACTTTAATTGACTAAAGAACATATAACATAGTTAAAAATTTTATAATTGGTAACCAAATAGTATAGTATAATGAACCAAATATTCCATGTAAAGCTTTAATTTTATATATTTTGTTCGATTTTACTGCTTCGATCAATTTTTTGTTATACTTATCATTTTTCTAATAAAATTTGCAAATTCAGTGCAACTCATCTGTAATTGAAATGCATAAATAATTCTGATTTCACCATATTGGTATGAAGCCTTTTGATTTGTTAGTCCATATATTTCCCATCACGGTAAAAATGCGTTCAACAAAACAATTAAAATTATTAATTGGCACTGCAAAAACAAATTTGCAAATTTTAAGTCATTCAGGTGCGTTTGTGTTGATTTTATAATATTCAGTCCACTTTTCTCTGCAATTCATTCCAGTTAATAAGGCAAACACTTCATTTAGGATACGTATGTCTGAAAATAACTGAATTTAACTATTTATAACCAAAAAGCGTATATATATTTGAATATTTTCAAAAACCGTAAGTATAGCGTATTCACAAATATTTTTGATAAAAAAAACGTCTATCCAAAGGAGGTCTTCTAAAACCTTCTCTCCTCATTAGTCACTCTTCAGTCTTTTTTCGGGTAGAATTATAAAAATGACCAACATATATATTATATATGTTTGAATTGATATTTTTGGTGACACGTAGAAGATAAGCAAGAGATTACGTACTAATTTCTGTAAACTTTATGATTCTCAAAATGTAAACTTTAAGTGTCATATCAGATGATTGAACGATAATTGTATATTTCAAGTGGAATAGTTTTGATTACAATATTACATTCATAGCAGTTTATTTAATAATCTGTCGTCTACCTATTATCTTATATAAGTGTTGCATGCTTAATAAAAATTTTTATATTTCTTTTAAGATCGAAACTGTTAAAGAAAATGGATATCCTATTGAAGAGCATCATACAACCACGTCAGATGGGTACATTTTACATTTACATCGTATTCCATATGGAAAACAATCACCATTTGCTCTAAATAAAACAGTTGTATTCCTTCAACATGGAATAATATGCACTTCGTCTGATTGGATAGTCTTAGGACCCGAAAATAGTCTTGCGTATATACTTGCTGATAGTGGTTACGATGTCTGGATGGGCAACGCACGGGGAAATACATATTCAAAGAAACACATTAAATTAACACCAAAAACGACCGAATTTTGGAATTTTAGTTTTCACGAAATCGGATTCTATGACTTACCAGCAATGATTGATTATGTATTAGAAAATACAGGACAAGAAAAATTACATTATGTGGGGCATTCACAAGGAACTTGCACTTTTTTTGTAATGTGTTCAATGCGTCCTAAGTATAACAAAAAAATTTTATCGATGCAAGCTCTAGCACCGATTGCATTTATGTCAAATATTAAAAGTCCATTTATTAGAGCTACCGCCCCATTTGTTGATCAGCTGCAATGGATTGTTAAAATGTTGGGATTGTATGAATTTTTTCCAACTAATGAAATGATGATTAAAGGTGGTTCGTTGTTATGTAAGGATTCGTCATTATTTCAAGAAGTTTGTGTTAATGCGTTATTCTTGATTGCTGGATATAACTCGGCTCAATTAAATAGAGTAAAAAAGAAATTTGATTTGTTTTTCAAATTAAATCTAATTTTAGTTTTAAAACTGTTTTTAGACTATTCTTCCAACTATATTATCATCAACACCAGCTGGTGCATCTGTTAATCAATTTATTCATTTTGGTCAAGAAATTAACTCCGGTCATTTTCGTATGTTCGATCATGGATTATTAGGCAATTTCAGAAATTACTTACAATTTAGTCCTCCAGATTACGAATTGAATAAGGTTACTGCGCCTGTGTTTTTACATTATAGCGATAATGATTGGCTTTCAGCAACAGAGGTATACATATTTTTTCAATTTATTTTTAATTTTCGATTTTGTAACGAACAATTATTCTAGGATGTAGAAAAACTAGCTGCTCAACTTGGAAATTTAATTCAAATGATTCGTGTTCCAGATCCGTTATTCAATCACTTAGATTATACATATGGAACTGATGCTAGAACTTTATTGTACAATAAATTAATCAGTATTATTCAAATGAATTAGAAACAGTGTATACAATAGATCATATGAAAAATAATTTGATTTTATTTCTTTTCTGTTTTTGAATTATATAAGTGATAAAATAAGGTTAAAGTTTATTTTAGAATTCCATGAATAAATTTAGCAACAAAATATTTGAGTTTTTGTGCAGTAATGCTTTCTTTTATTCCCGATAATTGTTAACAATGCTATGTAGATCTGTCTGCCAGTACAGTCGTCTCAATGGGTGTTAAGAAATATTGCAAAACTTTTTCGGATCATGGAACTACTATGAAAGACAATCGATTGAAATAAAATACACGTGTATAAGAATCTCAACCACGTAACCTGGGGAAGTGTATCATAAGGTGTGATAATAGCTATTTATGTAATAAGGGCGTAAATTTAGTCTTTTTTGTTTGAGAGTGAAATTGTTGCTCGAGGCGTTAGTCGAGGGCAACAAACACTCGAAAGCAAAAGATATACTTTATGCCCGAATTACATACAAGATTTTTTGTACGAGTAAGAGTCTGTATTATTTGCATAAATTAAAATACATATATTTACACAAAATAGTAAAATATTTATTGAGAAAATTGTTTAATCCAAGTAGTTTTGCTTCTCATATTTATTTTCCTAAATTTCTATACCAACCAATTTTTTTTTTAAATTTCTATATTAATTTATTTAAAACATTTTATTTTTCAGTTGTATTTGATCTATCGCATAGATAAGTATATTATTGTGTTTTGCAAAATATATTTTGAAAAAATCGTTAAATTCAAGTAATTTTTTGTTTGTAAATTTTTTTCTCTAAATTTCTTTAGCAACCAATTTATTTAACTTTAATTGTATATAAAATTACAAACAAACAAATAAATGCTTAGATTAAACAATTTCCTAAAAATAAAATTTCAAAAAACATATATGTCTGCAAAGATATGTGTTTTTATTTTTGGAAATAGGCATAAGATATTTTGTTCTTTTGAGTTTGATTGATGTTGTCAAAAATATTTACGCTTTAGGGCGTAAAATAATAATTTTATGCATTGTTATTTTAATAGGAAAAAAAAAGGTCTGCTTTACGCACAATTTTAGGTAGATTTCATATAAAAATCTACCTATTGCAATGGGCTTCATCTCGGAATTTCGAAAAAATTTTGGTGCCAAACGACTATATATGACGGGGAGACGGAAAAACAGAAAGAAAAAATATATATATATATATATATATATATATATATATATATATATATATATATATATATATATATATATATATATATATATATATATATATACAGAGCCGGGACGAGGCTTAATTACGCCCTAGGCAAGAATAAGATTTGACGCCCCTACCCTCCTCTCCCCTCTACAGAGTTGGTTTGTTTTAAACACTGTTTAAAACAATGTTCAAAACAAATTGGTTTTTATTCCAAAAAAAAACAATGTTTTAAACAAAAAATTGTTTTTTTTAAATATAGCAATGTTACTTATTTGTTTTTTAATTGAACTGTTGCATAATGTGGTATTTTATCGTTTTTTATACATTTACACCTAATACTCCATTAAAATTTTGAAAGTTTTTAAAAGGACATGTCAAAACATTTTACAAAAGTGCTGGCGGATCTGGTACTCGATTGCTGACAAACGCAATTCGTTTAATTTCTAAATAAAAAGTGACAGTCATTACTGTGAATCAAAAGGAACATCCTAGTTCTGAAAAGAAAATTATAGATTCGGTGCGAGATTTGTAAAATTAGGTTACATATTTCATCTCATTGTTGATTGACTTGACGTAATGTTTTCCATTACATTAATTTTTCAGTAACAATGATGTGTTTAAGAATTTACAATATGTGTCACAACCATACATGGATGCTTTTTAAGAGGTAAGTTCCACAACTACATGCATTCTAAGATGTTGACGAACGCTTTCTTTAAACTTTTGGGGATTGGACGCCCCCGAAGTCCGGCAAAGCATTCCGTTTGTACGATATACGGACAAAGGAATCCCTCTGAATTGTCACTATGACAGAGAGTGACTTCAATAGTTTGACTGTTTGCACAAACCGATTGACGTGTATAACAGAAAAAAGAATATGATTGAGGAAGAACATGATGGATTCGATTTCAAATATTAAAATTATTACCAGATACTTAACATGTACTTGATAAAAAAGGTTTAAAAATTTTAAAACCAGTCGCAAATGCTTGGGAAGCAAATGAATGCAGTCTTAGCCAATAAGTAATTTGGAAACAGTATCGACACGATTTGGATTGTTTTGGTCATTTTGGCAGCCCTGTGAATAAGTACGAATTTGGAAACAGTTACACCATGATTTGGTTTTATTTGGACTTGTGATCAGTTTTACAAAAAGAAAAAAAAATCGTAACGTTATATGCGTTTTGTTTTTATGCATTATATTTATTTTTGCGGTACGTTATTTCGTTATGGAACAGACAAATATTTTTTCTTTTTTAAGTGTTTCGGTTGGGATTCGAACTCGTAACCTCATCAGTGTCAGAGTGAGCTCAAATCTATTCATTTCGCTACCAATTCGATGATATTTTGAAGTTGAGACTTCATCATCACTCTATTTACTTAAGTTGAATTCTCAATTGTCAGGAGTCTAATACTCCTATTTTCCGGAAATATTTTAACATTATTTTTGGGATTAAATCTCTAGACCACTATTGTGTGAATTCATATGAGGTGCAATATTTCTAGATTATAGGCCACATTTTAAGTCACGTGTATAGTCATTATTGATTGCTTCCAATCAATGTGAAATTAATAAGCGACACTTGGTCAATTATTTCATATATTGGCTTGCATATTAGACAACATTTTGGGGAATTTTAATTATTCGGGATTTTTGTGAGCAATTAAACTCAAGGGAAGTAATTTGAATTTTTCAATTCAAATGTATGGTTGGAAATATCTCGTAAAAAAACTCTGTTTTTCTTTTTACGTGTTTTGGTTAGGATTCGAACTCGTAACCTCATCAGAGTGAGATCAAATCAAAAATTTACAAAATGCTTAATATTTTGCCACAAATATCAAAAAAATTTTAGAACTACCAAAATCTTTAGTTAAAGCGTGAACATACATTTAAAAAGAGCAGATATGTCGGATTTAATACTTTCGATATTTGCAAAATCGTTCAAAAAACGAAATAAAATATTTACGTTATTGTTACGTTTTACGTTATTGTCACCAGATAAATTTTTAAAACGATACGAAAGTAATTATTATTAACAACGCTACTTAAGTTCGTTATTTCATTTTTACGTTACGAGTAACGTTTTGCAACACTGCTTGTGATGCAAAAACCCATTTCCACGCGTTTAGTCAGCTTTTATGACACCGTTACATTACGTTGCTGTGTAACTATATCCCTTTTTAATGAAAATTTCATTGTTTTAGAAAACAAAGAAAATGAATCGGCATCACTTTCGTCGAAGAAATTTGCCCCTAAAATTTTCCACATTTTATAAATTATGTACCAAATTAACTCTGTTCTGTGCAACATTTTCTATAAATGATTTTTGTGAAAAATTATCTGACGCTAAGCGAGTGACCACTGCCCCTTGTTTAGATTTCAATTTATTTGGACTAAAAAGTGAAATAAAGTAATTTGTATTTTGAAATCAATCTCAACGTTAGTAGGAATTGAGCGCGTCTTTTATAAATTTGGCTTGGTACATAGGAAACTCCTAATCCAATTTTATACGGACTACTGGTTTTTATTAATCAACCGTTTGAAATATGTATCCAAGAAACCGACGGTTTTGAGTTTTTTTAAATGCAAATATATATTTAAAATTGAAATAAAAATATATTGCTTTCATATTCAAAATCTTGTTGTTTTCAATCTTTTGTTAAAGATTATACTGTTTAACCCAAACAATATTCTTATGAGGATGATATGCATATTGTAATCCGTAATTTATAATCGTCAAAAACTCTATTTCTTTATTTAATCAAATTTTTTACATGCATCAGGTCATTCGGGACTCAGGTTAAACATAGGTCACAGATTTGTTATCATAATTAAAATTTCTGAAGTTTATGTTAGCCAATAAAAACGAAAATGTCATTAGATTGAGGCATCTTGTATGGGACAAATAATTGAGAATATTCAAGAAATCTAGAGAAGGTTAAAAAAGATTCTTAACAACCGTCGAAAAATCTTGAGAATCTTACCGAATCTCTTGAGAATTTCAAAAAATCTTGAGTACATTGGGCATACAGAGTTTCTTCAGATAATCTAGGGAATCATGAGAATCTTGTAAATATGAAAAGAACCTTAGAAATCTTTAGAGAACCTTTAAATAATCTTACCATTATTTAGGATACCTTATACCTATTTTCTTTGTGATTTTCCACTCCAATTAGATATTTTAATTTAAAACAAAAAAAAAACGAATCTCCGTAGTATAAAGTGCTCTCAATTTCTGCGCCCTTCAAATAAAACGCCCTAGGCGAGTGCCTAGTTTGCCTACCCCTCGTCCCGGCTCTGTATATATATATATATATATATATATATATATATATATATATATATATATACATATATATATATATATATATATATATATATATATATATATATATATATATATATATATATATTTATAGATATATATATATATATATATATATATATATATATATATATATATATATATATATATATATATATATATATATATATATATATATATATATATATATATATATATATATATATATTTATTATATATATATATATATATATATATATATATATATATATATATATATATATATATATATATATATATATATATATAACGATATGAGGTATAACGGAATTTAGCGGCACTCTCACGGTCGCATTTTTCGACCTACACCAAAATAATTTTCTGTGTATGTTTCGGCAAATAATGTCTTGGACAAGTTCGTGAATTCGTGAACTGGCCATATCCGGGTACCGGTTAAGCGGCTAGAGCCTAAAAATTCGAATAATCTAGGGCACTATATCTTCCGTTTGAATCATAATATTTTAATAAAATTTAAAAATATTGAATATTTGAACCTTTTTTTATCATTTTTATCCAGATGACAGGCTTGGCGTTTCAGGTTCCTCAAAAATCAGCTGTTTTAAAAATTTACTAAACTTTGCTGTCCTTGATCTAGCTGAAAATAGCCAAGCTCATGTTTGAAAAGTTTTGCTCACGTATATAAAATATAAACCTTTCCAAAATTTAAAAAAAAATAGTTCAAGTCTAAAGGTTGAGACCCTAGGACTGTTGAAATGAAAACAAACGCAAAATGCAATGCTTTCATCATGTTTCAGTTTATGTTATTTAAATTCATCTTAACTTTTAAACATACTTTTCAACTATAGCCCCAAAATATTTGAGCTTTCTAACCCAAAAGGTTCCATTTATATAAGCATTATAATGCACCCCTTGCAAGAAAAATATCAAGCCATTTAATACCATAGAAAAATTATCAAAATCTCTTTTGTTTTTATTTTTTTTTTACTAAGTAACCGTTTGAAAAAAGGTTAAATAAGAACAAAAAAACAACAACAAAAGATGACTTTAAAATAAAATTGTTGCATAATGTTTGATTACAAATTATGTGTGATGGTATAATTGTAGTTGTGACGTAGTTTATTTGATCTTTGGTGGATTTAATATGTTATCAAAAGTAGTTTAAACCAACTTAAATAACACTGTTCCGAAATTGTATTAATGGAGTAGGTTCGGATAATGTATTTAATTTGGTTCGATAATTTTTTTGAATTATTCTGTTTCTACTTAAATTTTTTATTTAAACTAATCTGACTTATCTAATTTTATTTGGACACAAAACCGTCTGACCCCGAAATCTACATATTTCTAGCGGATATACCTGCCGCTGGGATTTTTTTAATTGTAAAAGTGCATCTTACGGTTTAGTCGCACAAAAAATATGTTTAACCACGACTGCTATATAATATAATATATGCATTCCAGTCTACATCATTTTAGGTAAAGTACAATAGTTTAAAAAAAACAAACGTACAACAATTTTGTTTTCAGAAAATCTACGAAAGCGGATAATTTTGATGATAATTATTAAAACTTTTTTAACGGCATAATTTTGTCAAAAAAGGAACAATTTCTGAACGAAGAAAGGAAAGAGAGAAATACATATCGTAGTTGATATCCCCCATGATGTTACAAAACAAAATTCACTTTTGACATCTTCATTTTTGATGTTAATTTTTACTTCTTGAAAGTTGGGTTTTTAAAAATTGATATAAATAAATTCAACATTTTAAAGTATTTTCTTTAAACTTATCAAGATAAAAACAGTTGTAGCCTATGTTGATTATTACTTAATTTAACGTCAATTCAATTTCGATTTTTTTAGAAACATTTTATGAAAACAATTTAATTGATTGTGTGTGTATATGCAGATTGCAGAACAAAGTTAATTAAGCAAATTAAGTTATTTAAATTTTAATCTTGATTATGAACTCAACATCTGTTAAACCAAAGTTCCTCAAATCTGATGACGATTTTTTTTGCATCAGAAAGAGACGCCCAATCTTATCTGATGATAACAAGACAAATTTTGTCTTTGACGCTCACCATTTTTCAAGATTCTAAATCAACGTGATCGTTTTCCAAATAAACTGAAAAACTATCAATCATTATTAATACATGGTGAAAAAGGGTGTGGTGACAGTATTCAAGTCCCACACACATTAATCAACCAAGAAATTGAATTTGTGGTTCGAAGAAGGAATTATATATTGCATTAATATGAGGTTGGAAATAGGAATTATATTGTAGGAATTAGTGGAATTTGTGGTTGAAAGAAGGAATTATATTGTCACCAATTCCCGTTGGAAAATTTCTATAGTTTGAATTTTAAAACCTACAAGGTCTTGCTTTTGGGCTATGTACAGTAAATTTTTTTTCAATTGAGTGATTTTCCGCAGTGTGATTCGTCTGGAGGTAGTTCGAGGGATTGGAATAGTTTTTTTGTGTTGTTGTATAATTATTGTTGTATAAAGCCCCGGTATTACACTTTTTATCTTATTTTTCTATAGAACTGGTGATTTTGGAATAAGCAAATAATTCAAGAAATGGTAAGGATTGTAAAATGATGAAATTTCTTCCCTGTGTAAATGAAATTAAAAAATAATTGTTTGGACATATGTATAAACTAATTTTAAGCATATTATAACGTGATCAAACAATCGCTCTGATCTAATTAAAACAATTGTTTACTTAAGTGGAATCATTTTATAGAGTTATAAGTAAATTTATAATCAAAATTATTTGTTAAGGAATGATATTGGTTCATAATGAATCAATTCCTTTCCATTAAATTCATAACCCGATCATAGAGCAAAGTTTTCACATCAGTGGCGTATGTGAAATCCAAATGATTGAATTTTGGGTCAGAAACACGGAATTTACCAACCAAATTTCCCAATTTCCCAGCCAACTCTTCTACATCCTGAAAAGAAATTTTAAAATTGATTATTGAAAATAACTCTTTAAATTAAAACAAATGATTTGGTTACTTTTACGGCAGCCAACCAATCATTATCACTGTAATGCAAAAACACAGGTGCTGTAACTCTGCTCAGTTGGTAGTCCGGCGGTGTTAATGATCCATAACGTTTTAAATTAGAAATTAAACCATGATCAAACATACGAAACCGGCCAGAATTTATTCCTTGTCCAAAATGTACTAACTGATTTCTTGATGCACCAGCTGGGGTTTGTGCCAAAATAGCTGGAATGATGGTCTAAAAATAAACTAAGAAATTAAACCAAGAAATAATTTATAAGATTTTATCTAAGTGCGTTTACCCTATTTAATTGCGCAGAATTAAAACCACAAAGCAAAAATAATACATTGGCACAAATTTCTTGAACAGGTGATTGGTCTTTACAAAGTAAACCACCACCCTGTGACTTTAGCTCGGTACTCGGTAAAAATTCGTTTTTACCTAACATTTTTGAAATCCAATCAAGTTGATCCAAGAATGGAGCCATCAGTCTTAAAAGTGGACTTCTTAGGTTTGAGATATAAGCAACTGGTGCTAATCCTTGCATTGTTCTGATTTTTCTGTTGTATTCTGGACGTAAGGCGCACATAACAAAAAATGTTGTTGTTCCTTGAGAATGACCAACGTAATGCAAATCATCTTGTCCAGTTACTTCTAAGGCATAATCAATCATAGCAGGTAAATCAAATTGTCCAATTTCATGATAACTGAAATCCCAAAACGCGTTTGATGTAGGCAATAAAAAATCATGACTTTTTGAATGGGTGTTACCACGAACATTGCCCAACCAGACATCATAACCACGGTCTGCTAATAAATATGCAAGCGCACGTTCTGGTCCTAATACAATCCAATCAGCCCATGAACATAGTATACCATGTTGAAGGAAAGCAACTGGTTTGTTCGCGGCTGGAGGTGAATGAACCCCATATGGGATTCGAAACATTTTCAAAATATATCCATCTGCGGTTTTGATATAATGTTGCTCTATCGGATAACCATAACTTTCAACTATTTGGACCTAATGATGTAATAATATTTTTATTTTGTTTATTCAATTCATAATCAGTCTTTATCGCACAACAATCACTTTGTTACTATAATAAGGTTATTTGTTAAAAATGTTAAACAAAATACTTTCAGCAAACAATGTTTTGATTTGTTTAGATTAACTGAATGAAAAAGCAACGTAACATAGTACTTACGGTTGCTGCTTCAACCCCTAAAGCCGCGATAAGTGCGGCATGAAAATTCACTGTTGTTTCAACGTCATCTATTGGAAAACCTTTAACAGTAAAACAAAATCCTATCAAATACAGTAAAAATAAAATTTTCACCATTTTATAGTCACACGTTTTATACAAAACATTTGCATCATGATATGACTTAAATCAATCAAAATATATTTACATTGGATAGATAATCATATCGTCAAACGTGCTTACTTGTTTCCGTATCAGTGAAATAATTGGAGAATTTTTTGTATTTTAATTGTTTTTGATTGAAATCTAGACAAAAACAAACTAATCTAGTGACGTTTAAAAATTTATTTTATGCTTTCTGCAAGTACTTGTATTTTTGATAAGATTAACATGCGAATTTTTAATTAGATAGTAAGTTTGGAGAAAATTTGTTTTGCAGTTTCAATGTGTAATCGTTGAACGTTTATTTTTTATAGACTCAATCGTTGTACATCAACTGACATATGCATAAGGAAAATATTTTACTCTATAGCATCCTTATCATTTAATTAAGTCAATGGAAAACTAAGAAAGGTGAGTGTATCTTTTTCCTATTTTTATCAAGTGAGCATACCTTTTTTATAAGTCAATAATGTTATTATAATTTTATCACTTTCGAGCTTAAGAAAATAATTAATCGATATGATAATTTATTTGACGCTTTTCCTTATCATTTTTGTTGTAATACTTTAACTACTAAGTATGTTTCTAGTGATTAACGATAACAAGTTATTTAAAAATTTAATTCAATTGTGTTGTGATTTAAGTGCAGATGTTTTAAATATCTGCTTATCATTGCACCATACTAAAAGATTAATTAATAACTAATTTATTATCAATTAATATACATTATTAATAGATGAAGTAAAAATCGATAATATGTGACATTTTAGATTTACTGTATAGGCAACGAAAATTTGACTGACTCCTGGACATGATGGTTATTCAGATTTGAAAGTCGTTTTAAGACACTGATAATGGTACAGGAACTGTTACTCTCCTTCTATATTTAACATTTAATATAGGGATAACATAATGCTGTTTTCAAAAGCTTGATTCTGTATTCAAACGCTTAATTTTATTATTTAAAAAATACACGTTTAAAAGATTTGCAACGCGTTTTAAGGATTGAAGAAGTTAATCAAGCTTTTTCCTATGATAAAGTTATTAATGATGTGTGTTTTTGTTGAATGCCTCTCCCTTTACATGCTTTATGCTTTGGACACACATCTTCAATCTTTTCTAATTCATTAATTTTGAATAACATTAATTTTGAATAAGAATAATTTCATCAATAATAACAAACTTCAAAGCTCTTTGAAAAGGGTGAAATGTCCGAAATTGGTCGAACTAATTTTTTTTTTAAATTTTATGCGGAAAACAGTTATTGGTTTTATTTATAATTAAAAGAAAAATTTTAAAAACTAAATATATTTACTTTTAAAATAAAACTTTTTATAAAAGTAAATTTTTTTTATAAAAATATAAGAAATAAAAATTATATGCAACAAAACTGTAATATTTTAATTCCTTTCCATTAAACTCATAACACGATCATAGAGTAAAGTTTTAACGTCAGTGGCGTAAGTGAAATCTAAGTGGTTGAACTTTGGGTCCGTAACACGGAATTTACCGACCAAGTTGCCTAATTTTCCTGCTAATTCATTGACATCCTAAGATAAAAACATAAAATTTATTATAATAAATAAATCAATAAATTGTAATTTAAGTGACCTTAACAGCGGCCAACCAATCATTATCACTGTAATGCAAGAATACAGGTGCTGTAACTCTACTCAATTGATAATCTGGGGGTGATGATTGTCCATAACGTTTTCGATTTGAGCTAGAACCATAATCATACATGCGGAAACGTCCTGAATTCACTCCTTGCCCATAATGTACTAGTTGATTTGATGATGCACCAGCTGGGGTCTGTTGTAATATTGCTGGAATAATGGTCTGAAAAAGAAATTTTAATTTTAACTCCTTATTTTAAACCGTTCATCTCAGTTCAATTACCCTGTTCAGCTGCGCGGAATTGAAGCCACCGATCAAAAACAACACATTGGCGCAAACTCCTTGGAATGGTGAACTGTCTTTACAAGCCAAACCACCACCTTGTGATATTAAATCATTGCTGGGCATGAACTCATAAATACCCATCATTTTTGTAATCCAGTCAAGCTGTGTAACAAATGGTGAGACCAGTCTTATAAATGGACTCTTAAGATTCGACATAAAAGCAACTGGTGCTAGTGCGTGCATCGTTCGAATTTTTTTGTTGTATTCTGGACGTACGGAACCCATAACAAAAAATGCTGTAGTTCCTTGAGAATGGCCAACATAGTGCAAATCCCTGTGTCCAGTTACTTCTAAAGCATAATCAATCATAGCAGGTAAATCAAATTGTCCAATTTCATGCCAACTAAAATCCCAAAATGTTTTTGACGACGGAAGCAAAAAATCATGGCGTCTCGAATTCGTATTACCACGAGCATTTCCTAGCCAGACATCATAACCTCGATCCGCCGCTAAATATGCAAGCGCGCGTTCTGGTCCTAATACAATCCAATCAGCCGATGAGGCTAGTAGTCCATGTTGGAGGAATACTACTGGTTTGTTTGCGCCTGGAGGTGAATGAACTCCGTATGGAATTCGATGCATTTTCAAAATATATCCATCTGCAGTTTTAACATAATGTTCTTCTATCGGGTAGCCATAGCTTTGAACAATTTGGATCTGAAGAGAGTGATTATTTTCAAAATAAATATTTTAGGAAAGGATTGAATAGTTTTATTATTAACTTACAGTTGCTGCTTCAAGTCCTACAGCCGCAATAAGAGCGGCATGAAAATTTACTGTTTCAACGTCATCTATTGGAAAACCTTTTACAGTAAAACAGAAAGCTATTAACGATAGTAAAACTAAAGCTTTCACCATTGTATAGTTGCAAATTTTATTCCTTATAATACCAGAATTTGAACATTTACGTCTTTTATATAGTATTTTGGAATCATGATAGGACTTAATCAAATATAAATGCTTTATATAAAAACAAACATATTATCAAGTGTGTTGTATAAGGTAAAATCAGCTACGTAAATTAGTAATTTTCTTTTAGAAATTCAATTATTATTGATTGTCATCTAAACAAAAAGAAATTAATTTGATAACAGTTTCAAATTTCTTTTGTGATTTCTGTAATTATATTTGTATGCTTATTTACCTCTGATAAGACACAGAAACCAATTTGAGTGTAAAAATAAAAATATGAAATGCTTGTTCAACAATTGCAATTTGTAATCTGGCTGTTTATATTTTAATAAAATCAATCGTTGAACTTGAATATTAAATAAGGATATCAGAAATAACTGTAAAATGGACCATGATCAAATATACGAAACCGTCCAGAATTTATTCCTTGTGCAGAATGAACTAATTGATTTCTTGATGCACCAGCGGGGGTTTGTGCCAAAATAGCTGGAATGATGGTCTAAAAATATACTAAGAAATTAAATCAAGAAATAATTTATAAGATTTTATCTAAGTGCGTTTACCCTATTTAATTGCGCAGAATTAAAACCACAAAGCAAAAATAATACATTGGCACAAATTTCTTGAACAGGTGATTGGTCTTTACAAAGTAAACCACCACCCTGTGACTTTAGCTCGGTACTCGTAAAAATTCGTTTTTACCTAACAATTTTTAAATTCAATCTTAAAAGTAGACTTCTTAGGTTTGAGATAAAAGCAACTGGTGTTAATGCATTAACCATGGCTTCTGAAAAAAATCATGGCTTTTTGATTGGGCGTTACCAAGGACATTGCACAACCAGACATCATAACCACAATCTGCTAATATATATGCAAGTGCACGTTCTGGTCCTAATACAATCCAATCAGCCCATGAACATAGTATACCATGTTGAAGGCAAGCTACTGGTTTGTTCGCGGCTGGAGGTGAATGAATCCCATATGGGATTCGAAACATTTGCAAAATATATCCATCAAACGTCAAACATACTTACTTGTTTCCGTATCAGTGAAATAATTGGAGGATTTTTTGTATTTTAATTGTTTTTGATTGATATCTAGAGAAAAACAAACTAATCTAGTGACGTTTAAAAATTTATTTTATGCTTTCTGCAAGTACTTGTACTCTTGATAAGATTAACATGCGAATTCTTAATTAAATAGAAAGTTTGGAGAAAATTTGTTTTGCAATTTCAATGTGTAATCGTTGAACGTTTATTTTTTATAGACTCAATCGTTGTACATCAACTGACATATGTATAAGCAAAATATTTTATTCTATAGCATCCTTATCATTTAATTAAGACAATGGAAAAATATGGAGGGGCTGAAATCTCACAGCTCTGAGATATCAAGACTTCGGTTTTGGTTAAGGATTTTGATATAGTTTTCGCCAAAAAAATTTTATGAGGACATGGTTTTTAGTTTTGGGCAGCGATGTATATCAAACATTACTCTTTGTTTAAGTACAAGTATTTTTTATCTCTGTTTAGAAATTTATTACAAATCTAACACGAAACATCAATACGATGCCTGAAAATTATAACAGATCATAAATTCACATAATTTAGTGAAAAGATGATACACTCAGCAAACTACTCAAAAACCTCTCCATTTAGCGTTTCAGGAAAATATTACTAAATCACAAATTCATATTTCTTTCAAAATTCCAAAAATATTGTCAAAATTAAATAAAATCAAACTTTTTTCAAAATTCTAAAAATATTCCAAAAATTATTACAAAATCATTTTTTCAAAAATTTTTTTCAAAAATTTTGAAAATATTGCAAAAATTATTACAAAATCAAAAATTGAAACTTTTTTCAAAATTCTAAAAACATTCCAAAAATTAGAATAAAATCAAATATTTCACTTTTTCCAAATTCTAATAATATTCCAAAAATTCTTAAAAATTAAAAAATTGAAACTTTTTTCAAAATTCTACAAATATATATAAAATTAAAAATTTTTTTTTCGAAATTCTAATAATATTCCAAATATTGCAATAAAATCAAATGTTTAAACTTTTTCTAAATTCCAATAATATTCCAAAAATTCTTAAAAATTCATAAATTCAAACTTTTTTCAAAATTATAAAAATTATAATAAAACCAAAAATTTAAAATTTTTCAAAATTTTAAATATATTCCAAAAATCCTTACAAAATCAAAAATTGAAACTTTTTCAAAATTCCAAAAATATTCAAAAACTATAACAAATTCAAAAATGTTTATGTCCAATTTCATTTTCATTTACATTTTCAATAAACTATTCAAAAACCTTCAATTAAGCGATTCGTGAAAATTACAATATCACAAATTCATATTTCTTTCAAAATTCAAAATATTGTAAAAATTATAATAAAATAAAATCAAACTTTTTTCAACATTCTAAAAATATTCCAAAAATTATTACAAAATTAAGAAATTGAAACTTTTTTCAAAATTCCAAAAATTATAATAAAATCAAAAATTTAAAATTTTTCAGAATTCCAAAAATATTCCAAAAATTCTTACAAATTCAAAAATTAAAACTTTCACCAAAATTCTAAAAATATTGCAAAATATATTACAAAATCAAAAATACAAACTTTTTTCAAAATTCCAAAAATATTTCAAAAACTATAACAAATTCAAAAATTTCCATATCCAATTTCATTTTCAATTACATTTACGTCATAGTTTTTATGACGTAAATGTAATTGAAAATGAAATTGGATATGGAAATTTTTGAATTTGTTATAGTTTTTGAAATATTTTTGGAATTTTGAAAAAAGTTTGTATTTTTGATTTTGTAATAAGTTAAGCTACATTTTTTTCCCAAAATAAAAAAAAAAAATGTTAAAAATCAATGAAATCATTTTTTGACACGCTTGACATTATTTTTTTGACAAACTTATAATGCCATAATTCTCTATAATAATAATATATTTTCATGTCATACAAATTATTAATGTTATTTTTTTCCAAAAAATTGGGTAAAAAATAAATAAAAATCTTTCTTTTGACACACTTGACAACATTTTTTTGACAAACTTATAATGCAATAATCTAGATTTTGGTCTCACATACCAATCTCGACCATTAAGTTTTCTTCAAATTTAATGTTCCTACTCGTACTTAAAATGAACGTCAAAAACGCAAAAAATATGCAAATTTCCTTGTTTTGACACACTTGACGATTTTTTTGACACACTTCCGGTACAGTTATCGAACACGTCGTCCTTTCAGCTCTTCCCATTGAGTATACCTATTTTTAGAAGAAAAAAAATTTTCAAATCCGTCCAGCGGTTTTCTAGATTTCGTTGGTTGTGACGGCCGGTCGGCCGGCCAGCGAACAACATACATACATTATTTTTTTGCCTTTTTAGAATCAGTAGGTCCTAAAATGTCGAGAAATGCCAAAAAAGTGGGGGTAAGAATTTCACTTTTGGCTCATGAATGTAATACTTAGGTCTTTCAGACCGAAGTAACTAAGAAAGGTGAGAGTATCATATTCTTATTTTTATCAAGTGAGTTTACCTTTTTTATAAGTCAATACTGTTATTATAATTTTATCAGTTTCGGGCTCAAGAAAATAATTAATCGATATGATAATTTATTTGACGCTTTTCCTTATAATTTTTGTTGTAATACATTAACTACTAAGTATGTTTCTAGTGATCAAAGTTATTGAAAAATTTAATTCAATTGTGTTGTGATTTAAGTGCATATGTTTTAAATTTCTGCTTATCATTGCACCATATTAAAAGTTTAATTAATAACTAATTTATTATCAATTAATATAGATTATTAGTAGATGAAGTAAAAACTAAAAATCGATAATATGTGACATTTTAGATTTATTGTATCGGCAACAAAAATTTGACTGACTCGTGGACATGATGGTTATTCAGATTTGAAAGTCGTTTTAAGACACTGATAACGGTACAGGAACTGTTGCACTCCTTCTATACGATTTAATATAGACATAACATAATGCTGTGTTCGAAACTTGATTCTGTGTTCAAACGCTTAATTTTATTATTTAAAAAATACACGTTTAAAATATTACTTCGGTCTGAAAGACCTAAGTATTACATTCATGAGCTCAAAGTGAAATTCTTACCTCCACTTTTTTTGGCATTTCTCGACGTTTTAGGACCTACTGATTCTAAAAAAGCAAAAAAAAAAAAAATGTATGGCTGTCTGCCGGCGGGCCGTCTGGCCGGCCGTCATTACCTACGCTGCAGGGAAAACCACTAGAGGGATTTCCAAAATTTTTTTCCTAAAAATAGGTATACTCAAGAGACAGGTCCGAAAGGACGCTGAGTTTGATAACTGTACCGGAGGTGTGTCTAAAAAATCGTCAGGTGTGTCAAAACAAGGAATTTTGCATATTTTTTGCTTAAAAAACGTTCATTTTAAGTGATTACGAGTAGGAACATTGAACTTCGAGAAATTTTGATGGTCGGGATGGGTATGTGAGACCAAAATCTAGAGTATTGCATTATAAGTTTGTCAAAAAATGTTGTAAAGTGTGTCAAAAGAAAGATTTTAATTTATTTTTTTACCCAATTTTTCGGAAAAAAAATTAAATTAAAATTTTGTTTGAAATGAAATTTTATTATTATTATTGAGAACTATGGCATCATAAGTTTGTCAAAAAAATGTTGTCAAAAGAAAAATTTTTATTTATTTTTTTACCCAATTTTTTGGAAAAAAATAAAATAAATAATTTGTATGACGTGAAAATATATTATTATTATAGAGAATTATGGCATTATAAGTTTGTCAAAAAAATAATGTCAAGCGTGTCAATAAATGATTTCATTGATTTTTTTAGCCAATTTTGCGGGAAAAAAATGTAGCTGTTTTTATGACGTAAATGTAGTTGAAAAAATTGGACATGGAAATTTTTGAATTTGTTATAGTTTTTGAAATATTTTTGGAATTTTGAAAAAAATATGTATTTTTGATTTTGTAATAATTTTTGCAATATTTTTAAAATTTTGGAAAAAGTTTTAATTTTTGATTTTGTAAGAATTTTTGGAATATTTTTGAAATTTTGAAAAATTTTAAATTTTTGATTTTTTATAATTTTTGGAATTTTGAATAAAGATTCAATTTTTGATTTTGTAATAATTTTTAGAATATTTTTAGAATGTTGAAAAAAGTTTGATTTTATTATAATTTTTACAATATTTTTGGAATTTTGAAAGAAATATGAATTTGTGATTTTGTAATATTTTCTCGAATCGCTAAATAGAAGGTTTTTGAATAGTTTGCTGAAAATGAAAATGAAATTGGACATGGACATTTTTGAATTTGTTATAGTTTTTGAATATTTTTGGAATTTTGAAAAAGTTTCAATTTTTGATTTTGTAAGAATTTTTGGAATATTTGTAGAATTTTAAAAAATTTTAAATTTTTGATTTTATTATAATTTTTGTAATTTTGGAAAAAGTTTCAATTTTTGATATTGTTATAATTTTTGCAATATTTTTAGTTCTGGAAAAAGTTTGAATTTTTAAATTTTTAAGAAATTTTGGAATATTATTAGAATTAAGAAAAAGTTTAAATATTTGATTTTATTCCAATTTTTGGAATGTTTTTAGCATTTAAAAAACAAAACTTTTTAATTTTATATATATTTTTAGAATTTTGAAAAAAGTTTCAATTTTTGAATTTTTAAGAATTTTTGGAATATTATTAGAATTTAGAAAAAGTTTAAATATCTGATTTTATTCTAATTTTTGGAATATTTGGGATTTTGAAAAAAGTTTCAATTTTTGATTTTGTATAATTTTTGCAATATTTTCAGAATTTTTGAAAAAAGTTTAATACATACTAATATTTGATTTTGTAATAATTTTTGGAATATTTTTAGGATTTTGGAAAAAGTTTGATTTTATTTATTTTTTACAATATTTTTGGAATTTAGAAAGAAATATGAATTTGTGATTTTGTGATTTTGTAATATTTTCTCGAAACACTAAATGGAGAGGTTTTTGAGTAGTTTGCTGAGTGTAACTAAAAACCATGTCCGCATAAAAGTTTTTTGCCGAAAACTATATCAAAATCCTTAACCCAGACCGAAGTCTTGATATCTCAGAGCTGTGAGATTTCAGCCCCTCCATATTTTGCAACTCGTTTTAGGGATTGGAGAAGTTAATCAAGCTTTTTCCTATGATAAAGTTATTAATGATGTGTGTTTTTGTTGAATGCCTCCCCCTTTACATGCTTTATGCTTTGGACACACATCTTCAATCTTTTCTAATTCAATAACTTTGAATAACCATAAGAATAATTTCATCAATAATAAAAAACTTCAAAGCTCTTTGAAAAGGGTGAAATGTCCGAAATTGGTCCAACCAATTTTTTTTTTAAAATTTCATGCGAGAACAGTAATTGGTTCTATTTATAATAAAAAGAAAAATTTTAAAAACTAAATATATTTACTTTTTAAAAATAAAACTTATTTTTTTATAAAAATATAAGAAATCAAAATTATATACAATAAAACTGTAATATTTTAATTCCTTTCCATTAAACTCATAACACGATCATAAAGTAAAGTTTTAACGTCAGTGGCGTAAGTGAAATCTAAATGGTTGAATTTTGGGTCCGTAACACGGAATTTACCGACCACGTTGCCTAATTTTCCTGCTAATTCATTGACATCCTAAGATAAAAACATAAAATTTATTGTAATAATTATATCAATAAATGTTGGTTTAAGTGATTTAAATACCTTAACAGCGGCCAACCAATCATTATCACTGTAATGTAAGAATACAGGTGCTGTAACTCTACTCAATTGATAATCTGGGGGTGATGATTGTCCATAACGTTTTCGATTTGAGCTAGAACCATAATCATACATGCGGAAACGTCCTGAATTAACTCCTTGCCCATAATGTACTAGTTGATTTGATGATGCACCAGCTGGGGTCTGTTGTAATATTGCTGGAATAATGGTCTGAAAAAGAAATTTTAAGTTTAACTCCTTATTTTAAACCGTTCATCGCAGTTTATTTACCCTGTTCAGCTGCGCGGAATTGAAGCCACCGATCAAAAACAATACATTGGCGCAAACTCCTTGGAATGGTGAACTGTCTTTACAAGCCAAACCACCACCCTGTGATATTAAATCATTGCTGGGCATGAACTCATAAATACCCATCATTTTTGTAATCCAGTCAAGCTGTGTAACAAACGGCGTGATCAGTCTTATAAATGGACTTTTAAGATTCGACATAAAAGCAACTGGTGCTAATGCGTGCATCGTTCGAATTTTTTTGTTGTATTCCGGACGTACGGAACCCATAACAAAAAATGCTGTAGTTCCTTGAGAATGGCCAACATAGTGCAAATCCTTTTGTCCAGTTACTTCTAAAGCATAATCAATCATAGCAGGTAAATCAAATTGTCCAATCTCATGCCAACTAAAATCCCAAAATGCTTTTGATGACGGAACCAAAAAATCATGGCGTCTCGAATTCGTATTACCACGAGCATTTCCTAGCCACACATCATAGCCTCGATCCGCCAATAAATATGCGAGTGCGCGTTCTGGTCCTAAGACAATCCAATCAGCCGATGAGCAAAGTAGTCCATGCTGGAGGAATGCAATTGGTTTGTTTGCAGCTAGTGGGGAATGAACTCCATATGGAATTCGATGCATTTTCAAAATATATCCATCTGCAGTTTTGACATAATGTTCTTCTATCGGGTAGCCATAGTTTTGAACAATTTGGATCTGAAGAGGGTAATTATTTTCAAATTAAATATTTATATGATTAAATGGTTTTGTTATTAACTTACAGTTGCTGCTTCAAGTCCTACAGCCGCAATAAGAGCGGCATGAAAATTTACTGTTGTTTCAACGTCATCTATTGGAAAAGCTTTTACAGTAAAACAGAAAGCTATTAACGATAGTAAAACTAAAGCTTTCACCATTGTATAGTTGCAAATTTTATTCCTTATAATACCAGCATTTGAACATTTACGTCTTTTATATAGTATTTTGGAATCATGATAGGACTTAATCAAATATAAATGCTTTATATAAAAATAAACATATTATCAAGTGTGTTGTAAGATAGAATCAGCTACGTAAATTAGTAATTTTCTTTTAGAATTTCAATTATTATTGATTGTCATCTAAACAAAAAAAATTAATTTGATAACAGTTTCAAATTTCTTTTGTGCTTTCTGTAATTATACTTGTATGCTTATTAGACATGACCTAACTTATCAAGTTGTTATTTTCATCCCTTCCACCGGCTAATTTTGTTCCATTTGACTCGTATATGAAGTTTTATTGAAATCGGAACATAACTACCCATCGCGCTGTGGCCTCCAAGATAACACACAATTAGCAGAATAATAGGATTTTTTATTTTCGTCATTTTTAATCAACTTAAAACATAATTTAGCTCATAATTTTGATTTTGTTATTAATAGCTAGTTAATTTAAAAATCCAACGAGCAAAAATATGTAGAAATCGGTCTTAGGAAAGCGTTTTGATCGAATTTTTTCTTCTTGCATATTCAAAACTTCAGAAAAAATTATTTTTGAAGTTAGATTTAGCCTTTGTTTGAATTTATCCGACTTTCGCTTTTTTCACTTATTAAACCAATCAAAATTTATTATTTTACTCCGCAGTGCAAAATAATGAATTTTGATTGGTGGTGGATCAGAGGAACGGATATATGGGAACAAGGTGCTATTCATCAAATAGCACGACATAAAGTATTACTAGAATGGAAATTATATTCTTATGGAAAAAAGACTGTCCAAAATTTCATTCGGTTCCCTTGTCGTAATCACATATAGGAGATTACACTATGAGCTGTATATGATCCTAAATTTGGAAAGTCTACAGCATCCGATATTCCGTTGCTCAACAAATTTCAGAAGGCATATGATGATGGTAAAATAAATCCGATCGAAATGCAATGAAATGATCGAAAATGTCAGTTTTGAGTCAATTTTTATATATACTATAGTCGATGAAAGCCAGGTCTGACAAGCCACGGCCGTTGGATGGCTAAAGCCACTTATCTCCTGAAGTTATTTATGTTTCGCAATCAGTATCATAGTGCAGTTGGAAATTTAAATAAAGTTCTAAATCACATCCACGCAGCTACTAAAAAGAACTTTTGAAAGTTACGTGGGCGAAATTCGATGTTTCTTGGCGAAATCATAGAAATTTACAAATTCCGTTGGATAGATTAACTCACTTAGCTCCTGAAGTTATATTTATGTTTCGCAATCAGTATCATATTGCAGTTGGACATTTAAATAAAATTCGAGACTTTTGCAGTTTTCTGATGATATTGTATGTCAAAATTTGGTTCAAATGCACATATGAAACAGCAGCATAAAGTCAAGATCTGAATATCAGCAAATTGGCCATTTCTTATAAAACAATTGAAAAACGTATTTCAGAAGAAATATTGAGCAAAATGTGTTTTCATCTTCACCATACAAACGAAAAAAATGTCGAAATGCAGTTGTCTTAACCTCGCCGCGGGGGCAAATATGGCGAATCGAACTCCGAAATTGATCTATATAGTTACAGAACGATGTAGTTGAGACAACCTCACGTAGTGTTTATGTGAAT